>JAULKJ010000008.1:7219866-7230675 GCA_032355405.1 Rubia balearica
CCGCAAGTTTCAACCCATATATAAATCCATATGGGTTTATATATCAACTCATATGGGTTAAACTCAGGGATTTCAACCCATATATTAATCCATATATAGGTTTATATATACACCAATCCATATGGGTAAACCCGCGGGTTTCAACCCATATATTGACTCATATGGGTTTATATACCAACCAATGTGGGTGAACCCACGGATTTCAACCCATATGAATAAACCAGCGGTCAAACCACGAAACCCATATTCTTCAATTACTCATTTAACACATACCCACCCGGGGTATAAAAATAAACAACTAGATTGACCCGCATGTTGTGGGTATATTTTTCCACCCCTAGCTCTAAATAAAATAACTGGGTATTTTTCATTTTTCAAGACCAATAATACAGCTCAGAAATTATACATTTTAACGAGTTCGAGTCTAGGCCGTAAAAATGTCATTTTTCGGTTCACCGTGATATCAAGGTACCCAGTAACTTTTAAATTTATTTAACTTATAATAATATTTTTAATAATATATTTTTATATTTAAAAATCTATTTTAAAAGATTTTCAAAATAATGAGAATCTCGTTGCTTTAAATGGAAGCAAAAATCTAACTTTTTATAAAATTAAAACATTCACCAAAGGTAGATGAGAGAGATTTATTGGTCTCTCCTAACCCGGTATAAACAAACTATAACAAATTGCATTCGCCCCTTGTTTTTTTTTTGGCTATCTAGGGTTTGATATTTAGAGATCTATTTGGATATGATTTTTGTAGTCGATCTCCACCCCTTGTGTTAATCGAGATCAAGCAAGGTATCCAATAAGATGTTCCTCAACAATAATGAAGCCCTTAAAAAAGAAATAGATCTATTCATAAAAAGGTCAGGCTTTAAGCCTTTCCTAAAACAGACAACATCAATTTGTGATAAAAAAAATCACAATTGAGCTGTTTTTACAACAAACAAAAAAAAACCTTGCAGTATTAATTGAATCTCGATCCACATGTTCTGCAGTTACCTCTTTTCCTTTCCGGATTTATAGCCAGAAGATGAGGTGATTTCAATGGCATGTTAATTATCTTCCTTTATGCAAAATATTTGTCGAAGCAATCAGTTAAATGTCCAAACAAACATTGGATGGGAAAGCCCTCCATTACTGGCGTGGTTTGATCAAATCACAGCAAAACAAAACCTTTATGACAGAAAATCAGAACGTATCAGAGTCAGGCAATAAAAGGTTAGGAAGCAAGTCTCTGTAGTTCCTAGATAAATTAGAGGGCAGAAGAGGTACAGATCATGTCACGTTATGATAATCACATGAAAGTGTTATCATGGAAAATCAGAAGTATATCAGATGAATCTCAGCTTTTTACCACTCTGATTACATTATCATCTATGCCACAGAGAATTCCAGACCCAAATTAGTTTCAGTAAAATCCTAGACTCCAATCACTCAAAGAGGTCGACAATACATTATTCACAAAGCGATCGTGGAAAAAAATCAAATTGTCATCAGTCTCAGGTCAATCATGGCAAAAATCAGATGCAATAAATTGAGAAGCCACAGAAATCAGATCAGCATTGCCCTAATGTTGCCCTAATTGGTTAGCTAAGTTTTTTTTTATCTTAGCATTGCCCAAAGGTTGCAACAAAGAGAATACACACTAGTGGAGGAAGGCCTATTAAAGGCAGCAATAAAAGGCGGTTCCTTAATTGAGATCCGAGTGAAGTTCCAATGTCCGAAAATCTTTCGGATCCCATTAAAGGCAGTTCAACATGTAACATAGTCAACATACTTAATGACAATATTCATTCATTGTTCAATGGGGGGGAAAACATGTAGAAGGTATGTTCATAAAATTGCTAAATGAACATGGAATTGAGGGAAAACTACCTCAATTAATTTGAAACCGGAGATGCTCCATCTTAGGATATTGTTGATGTTTGGGAGAACAAAGTAGATTGGGCTCTTGAGTAGTTGAAATGTTGTGAATGGAAAGGAAGGTGTGGCATTGGGGATGGAGGAAGTGTGTTGGAGATGAGAAATTAATGGGTCTTAGTGCTGGATATGATATAAATGAGATAGGGCTGGGGAGGGAAAAAATTCAAAATTTAAGCTGGAAATTTCGTTTCCCGTTGGAAATTTCAGTTTAACCAACGTCAATTCAGTGTCGGTTAATGGTTCCATATATTCAACCCTTATGCAGCTTCGTTTATATGGGTAAAAGTATAATTTTCAAAAAGTGTCGTAAAATACTCGTTGTTAAGATTGCGGTCCTTCCGACCACCTGTTTATGCCAAATAGGAACAAAATACTCTTGTACGTCCGAATAACAAATTGTTATCTCCAATTTCGGATTTTGACTTCTCCCAATTTCTTGTAGGGACTTGAGTGTAAAAATAAAAAATTCACCTGTGGTCCCAAACTCAATTACGATATTCCCAAAAATATCCTTAGTCACCCATAACTTATACATGGCGTCGGTATTAGAGATACTGGTCTTATTCCTATATACACTTCGAGCACATCTTCTCAAATGACCCTTGTATATATACTTATGAGTAATCATCTACAATATGTTGTAAAACGTGTATTAGCACTTTTTAGAAATTATGGACAGAATTTTATTGCGTTTTTATTTCATAATGAACATGGAAAATGAAATTTCATTTGATTCTATTTGGTGGAAATTATTGTGCTCATAATACTAAAAGTAAGAGTTTGAACACAATGCTAAGAAAAATGAAAGTATGCATATTCTTCGTTCGGATGTAGAATTAAGAAGTGTAGCGAGCATTCGAGGAAGTTGGGGGTCATAGCGTAGTTTTCAAAAAAAATTGTCATACGCTGTCAGAGGAGATTGTGGTCCCATTCCATTGACCAGAGTATGACAACATCGGAACATCATTCTCGTGACTTGGTGAATTAGATAAAAGTATCTCTTGTTTTGCATTGCGACTTCTCCCTGTTTGTTGGAGGGACGTAAGTGAAAAAATTGAAAAGTAACCGGCACGCCCAAATTGGATTCCAATCTTCATTCACGGGACCTTTGTTATCCCCATTCAAAGTAATTAATAATCCCCAATAGTGATAATGAAACTGGCACGATCCCACGGAGACTTCCACAAAATCTTTCGATTAGCCCTTGCATACTAATTAGTGCTCATATACTATATTATTAACACTAGGCACTGTATTAGTACTTTAGTGAAATTGATGGTTGGATTTTTCTTATCTTCTAAATTATTTTTAATTTTAAAAAAAACCAAGAATGTGTAAGTTCGTCCGATTTTGTGAGGTGGAATTTATCTTCCAAATTAACAATGCTCATAATCAAGGTATTAATGGAATACTAATAAAAATGAGGGAAGAATACCCCATGACCTTGATGCATAAGTCGTAACAACATGATTGTGACAATGTGATTTAGATTATTAGTTATATTCAATTTTGTATTTTTCCTCCTCCACCATCTGGGAGGGACCTAAATTTTTTTTTAACCGTAAATTGCTTCTACTCCTATACCAATAAGAGTTTGAGCAAAATATGCTCTCATACTTGTCACAATATAACATCTGGCAGTTCCAAGAACAGCTAGGTAGAATTACTCAACTAACAGTACATTGAGCCTAGACCAAAATTAAGAGGTTTTTTTAAGCTAAAGTATCCTCCATCAACAATTTCAAACTCGACTAGTACAGCAATCCATGCAACGCACCAATACCTGAATAACAAAAACACAAAAGGTAACTAAAGTATTTTCACCGGCCGGCTACTTAGAAAAGAGAGGTTCCCTTTCCCTTCCTGTCACCACCAATTTCGAAATGCTTGCACCTCTGCAGAAAATTTCGAGTATCAATTTCTCAACCAGGTAGGAAGTAAAAAGGGCAAAGCATAACTATAGGATGAAACAAATAAGGATTCAACAGACCTTGATAGGATGCTGCGATACATGTTTGCAACCTTGGCACTGCAACCTCAGCACAATTTTCTTAGTAGTTTTGGCCTGGTAAATTGGGTAAAATTAACAACCAGATTCTACCATAGATTCATATATCAACAAAAAAAATGTACGACATCTCAATAAATTACTCTAAATTCCAGTAAATCAATTTCCAACCTTACTAGCAACATTTCAGCCAATTTTAGAACTACCCTCAAGTGTGATTGGCTGATTGCCACTTTTTACCTTCTTGTGGAAGACTGGTTTGGTCTGCCCACCATAACCAGACTGTTTACGATCGTAACGTCGCTTCCCCTGAGCAGCAAGACTATCTTTGCCTTTCTTATACTGTGTAACCTTATGCAAGGTGTGCTTTTTGCACTCCTTGGACTTGCAGTAAGTCTTCTTTGTCTAAGGAACGTTCACCTGCAAGAACCATTTACATTAACTTCAAAGTGATGCCATGAGAAGTACCAACAACATTTAAAATCAGGAGCTCTACGGAGAAATAGCATAAGCTATCGTCTTTGATTCGAAAAACCTAAACTCATATCACCTCCTTTCACTACTCAGCTAGTCATCCCTATCCAATATACAGCCATGACAGATGTGTTGGAAAAAAAACAGTAGCTTAACCAAAGCATTTATCCAATAGAAGCTATTGATACAAATAAAATATTCGAAACTGAACAGACAAGAGCAGAGCCAAATTATAAATAGCGGCAGGATAATAGAACTTCATAAATCATTTTCCACAAGAAATTAAACAAGGAACAATATGCCAAAAGAAAAAAAAAAGAAACCTTCACATGATTTCACATAACAGGAGGAAACATTGGTTATCAGTAAACATAGCCACTTTCGAACTAAGAATATAGAAATAAGAAAGGGATGCCGTACTGCAAAACGATTAATCTATGGATACGTACCATTTCGGCCGGCGGCAAAGAGATGCTGAGAGATCGACAGGGAGATTGTTAATCGCGTGAACCTTTAAATCTGGCGGACTGCTGATAGCCTTATACCAGAGACGATATTAGGGCTCTTCTCTCTGCATTGTGGACTCTAATTTGGGCCTGTCACATTTTGGGCTTATGTTAAGGGCAAATAAAATGAAAATAAGCATGCAAATAAATAAAAGTCTCAGAAAATGTGGCATTCGTAAACTTATATACTTCATCTGTATCATCTGAAATTGCACTCTTACTTTTTGAACACTATTATCTATTAAAATTTAATCACATATTTGAATAGATATATAAACAATAATATTATTGTATATGATATTGTTCAAATCGTCGTAACAAATAGTTTCTAAATATCAACTGTTTATTTGTCATTCTTATACGTAGATAAACATATTAACGGTCAAACATGTCTCTTGAACGACGTGCAAAAAGCAAGAGTGAAACTCTAGCTGCGACGGAGGGAGTATGTATGTTACTTTACTTTTTACCTTAAAATTTGTAATTTAAAAAAAAGTATTTTGTAAGTTTTAAAAAATTAATAAACTTTAATGTGAAAATATATAATATAAAAATTATACTACCTCCATTTCATTGGATGTGGCACCATAGTCTTAAGTACTTTGATTTAGGTGAATGAAATGAATGAATGAAATTAAATTTAGAAAGGAAAAGAAGTTGAATGAGTGGATGAAATTGAAGGAATCTTGTCATAAAAAGAAAGTGTACCAAATTCAGGAAAAAAAAACCAAAAAAGGAAAGTGTGTCACATCCAATGAAACTGAAGGAGTATGATAAAATACAAATCTAATGTTATTATTTTCTGAAAGCGTCAGTCTAACCCTGTAAAATTTGAAAGTGCGTTAACGACCCAAAGTGTTTCAGAAAATGTGCCGATATAACCTTCTCGCACCATTCTGGCATTGGCTTGGTATTTTCTAGCATGGACTAAACCAAAAAAGACTAAAATACCTCTATTCTTAAAACTAAAAGTTTAATGGCAAAAATACCCCTAGGGTTCTTCTTCTTCATCTCCAAAACCACCACCACCGCCAGCGCTGCTCCGCGCTCCTCCTCCACCGCGGAGGCGACGACGGCGGGGATCTGGGCATTTTCTCCAAAATCTGGAGTTTTGTCACCACTACCTCCCAATCTAACCCAGACCCACCGCTGCCTGGCTGCGTCTCCTCTGCCACCTCCCTCCTCCGTCTCCCTCTTCTCACCCGTCTCCTCCACCTCTATCATTCCGCCTCCCCTCTCTGTCTCATCCGCCACCACCCGCCACCGTGTAACACCACAGCCCTAATTCCAGATTCTCAACCCTAGCCTCGACAACCTCCGACCACCGTGCATCACCCAGCCCCAATCCCAGATTTACATGAGTGGTTTGGCGATTGAGAATCTGATTTTCAGAAGAGGTTCAGGCTAAGGAGAGTTTGACAGTAGCAACAACCTCCCCACACTCTACTTCAGTGGTGGGTGATAGGGTTTTCAGTAGCTCCAACACGGTGGCCTAATCAGAGAGAACTTGGGAAGAAAAAAGGCAAATGGGGAAGAAGACGAGAAGAAACTAGATGCAGGCAGCGGAGGAAAATAAAAGGAAAGAAGAGGGGTATAAAGGACTTTTCATTATTAATTATTTTTAATTTTTAATAAGGTATATAATGGTGTCATTTTATTAATTTCGGTCCAAATTTTGGTTGTCAGAGTTAGATTGGCACTTTCGTCCAAAACTTAGGGTTAGATTTGCACTTTCAAATTTTACAGGGTAAGATTGGCATTTTCGACCAAAACATAGGGTTATTATAGCACTCAACTCAAAATTATAATTTTAAAATTTAGTATTTAATTTAACTAATGCAGTGTATAAGGGAAAAATAAAATGAACTGTCCATAAATTAAGGATAACCACCTCTCAGGAGGCCTCCTCTTAGAATTGGTTTTACTTCACCTTTCTCTCAAGTTACAACTATTTTTAAGAGGGGTCTCCTATTAGGTGGTTTGTCCATAAAATTATGAACAGGTCGGAACTAACTTAAAATTAAAGATATTTTTTGTGGGTCAACCCGGTTCCCAAAAGCTGGGTTATAACCACACTCGCTGGTAAAAAAACCTTTTCCCACAAATCCTTTCCACGCGAAACCGTTAATTTTTCCATTTCTCTGCAAATCGGAGCCTCGTGTTCTTCCAAGCCTCATCTTGTTCCAGTCGCAAAACCTTCTCCGATATATTTTCAATGAGCTCCTTCGAGAATCAATCGTTGTTCGGTGAAATTCATGATGAAATTTACATCCTATGGCAAATCAGTACCAACACACAATTGG
Organism: Rubia balearica; assembly: GCA_032355405.1. Taxonomy (NCBI): domain Eukaryota; kingdom Viridiplantae; phylum Streptophyta; class Magnoliopsida; order Gentianales; family Rubiaceae; genus Rubia; species Rubia balearica. The sequence goes on from JAULKJ010000008.1 coordinate 7,227,090, forward strand.
AACCAATCAAATTTCAACAACCTTGTTCATCGAAGAAAATCCTATTCAATCGAATCCTATAGATGAAAATTCGATAGGAACAACTGAATCCAAATTCTAGACGAATGAAATTTAGTTGCAAGTGGATGAAATCTCACCAAATAACATCCAAGGTATGAATTTCTCAGATCCGATTGCGTTTATGTTGTGGAATTACATTCAATATGAATGAAACTGTTGTTGAAATTTTGAATGTATGAATTCTGCTGCTATGAATATGTATGAACATGTGGAAACATTATTACCACACAATATATGTTGTTGAAAATATTTGTATAGCTTGTGCATTTACTAACTTGAAACATGTATTCTTTACAATAAAACATGCATTCGATTATATAATGTGAAATTCTTTCATTATTCACGAAATCTTGTCCCAAAGTAGTTTATAACTTAAATTATAACATGTTTCTGTTTATTATAAATTGCATATACTATCTTACAACTAGTATTTATTACAATACACAAAACAAAGAGAACACATTTATCAGTTTGAAAATTTTCACATACTTGTGTATTGTTTAACTTACAACATGTGCTGTGTACATTAAACCTTGCAAATGTAACAGTAAAAAATGGTATTTCTTATAGTTCTCAGAACGGGGCATCTATAATTTTCTAATTATTGGTGTCTTCTTATAGACTTTGCATATATTACCTTAAAACATGTATCTTTTACATTAAAACCTGTATTCATTTTCGATACAAGAGCAGATTTCCCTAACCTAAATGAAATAAATGTCAATTAAAGTCTTACCTGGGTAAACATATCAAATTTGGAAGCAATACATACTTTGTATAAAAAGCATGCAAATGCTATTGGTTTCAGCTGCATACAGGACTCTCAACGAATAAACAGTAAAAGTCATATTCATGAAAAATACTACAGATGCTCTTGTGCAGGATAAACGAAAGTATTAAAATCCAACATTATCAACCACATTACTTGTGTGGACAGTGAATGTCGTTGTGCAATACAAAATAAGATGAAGAGAAAGGACCTAATTACAAAAATAGGATGCCTAACTGAAATTAGAGTCAAGTTACAATAAGATTAATATATAGTGGCTCGTCACTTCACAGAACACAACTATAAGTTAACAAGACCAGTCTAGCAGTATTTCAGCAGGAGTTAACCGAGGATTATAGATGATAAAGGAAAGTTCATTACATCAATAGAGCGAGGAGGTTTAAGACCAACTGTAGGATACAAATACATGTCTTTTGAATCTGGTGGAAAAGAAAATCTAGCACATACGATGAAAGACCACCTTAACTTTGTGACTCGGCTTCGGATGAAAGAGATAGAAAGTGCAAATACTCAAAGAACTGTTGATACACTTTTGAAAACAAATGATAAAGACAAACATTTCTTCTTCAAAGTTAAATTTGATGGAAAAACAAAAATTATTTGGGGTATTTTGGAGAGATAAAATGATGATGGAGGACTACATACTCCGTGGGGATGTCACCATATTTGACACTACATACAGAACAAATAAGTATAACTTGATTTGTGAGCTAATAGTTGGAATCAACTATTTCTGAAGATCACAATGTTTTGCTTGTGCTTTTATTGCAAATGAGTTGGATCATATTTTTTGAATTCCTAACACATTCAAGAAGTCTATGGAAGGGAAGGTACTTGTCACAATATTCACAAATCAAGATCCTGCTATGGGTAAAGTAATACACGAGCTATGTTACAACTTCTGAAATTTGTTATTTATAGAACTGAACACTGAATATGGACAGTTGCAAACTGCATCTGTTAGCTTACAATATATATATATATGTATGAAATATCTTCAGTCCATTAGTATGATTAGTTACATTAAAAAATCAAGTATCCTGAAATTGTTAATTCTGATAATTTGTTACTTACAGAACTGAACAATGAATATGGCCAGTTAGAAACTGCATCTGTTAGCTTACAATATGTATAAAATAGCATGTATGAATAACTAGTTTTTCGTATAACTTCAGGAGCTTTTGAACATGTTAATATTTCTTACAATTATTATGTGATACAACGGGGATACAATACTCACCTTATTTCCAGCATTAATCACTAACTATTAGGATTTCCCATCACAATCAACATATAGTTTCTTCGACTTCTTCTTCAATTCATCAGCTGACTTACCAACTTATTCCTTCTTTGAATTCTTCGGTGCAACAGTAGACTCACTGCTACCATCATTCTTCACCTTCTTCCTCGACTTCTGCTTCTACGTAACAAAAGATATAACAGAACCTATTGATGTCTATTTTTTTCTTTTTCTGTCCTTCAGAAGGTATCATCGGATTAGCTGCATCATCCTCCTTAATATGTTCACTTTCAATCTAATTTTCATTATCAATATCACCAACATAGCCATCCAAAAACGAACAACAATCTACATCAGCTTCCTCTACGACTATTTTCCCTCCATATTTACTACAATCATCATAACCACCTACAACAGCTATACCAATCTCGGAACATGCTGACAGTTGTCGTCCGTTCATGATGTCTCTCAGCAATTTTAGGCATCGTTCCTCGGAATGACCTTGAAATAGACAATAACCACATAGAAGAGGTTTTCTGACATGGTTTAATCACTTTCTTTTTCAAATCTCGAACCTCCTTCTTGAAATCTCCAGAATTGGATGTTGATTTTCTATATCCAATTCCTTGTCTATCTCCGAAAGATTTTCCCATAGTCAGAATGTCATCCAACTTTGCCTTTCCAGAATTTAATTTTCGAATTGTTGCCTCACCTAATTCAGCTCGTTCAGTCATGATATTTAACTTCACATTCAAATTCCCAACTTCATTTGAAAGTCTTTCCACTTCGAATACCAAATCCTTCTTTTCTTTCTTCAAGGATTTATTTGCTTCAGCCACCTTCAACCACATCTCATACATTTGTTCGTATGACGTATATATGTCTTCAGTGCTCACGGATTGATCATCTTCATCACTTGAAACATCAGAGATACGTATGTTGGTACCTACCGGTTCAAAATCTTCAGCGCTGTCTGTGTTGGAACATGCCTCTCGGACTGTGTTGGAACATGCAGCACTGACCGTGTTGGAACATGCTCCGTCTTCACGTGTTTTTGCTCCAAATGCCACATAATTGCTGGTAAGTTCCTCTTCATCTTTTTCATCATTTTCTTCTTCACTCCATGAAGTAACATACGACCTTCCTAGCTTTTTCCGATTGTTGGCACATTCAGATTGTATATGACCGTATCCTTCACATTCTCTACACTGAATTCTTCCTGGTTGCTTTTCTTCACCACTAGGATTTTTCGAGACTTGCTGATTTCCTTGCACCATGCGGTTACCACGATTGTTACCGAAGTTTTGTCTACTCGGTCGATTTCCACCATATCTCTCTTGTGGTTTCCTGTTTACAGCCTTCTTCAACATTCTTGAAAAATTCTTCGTGATAAGAGCAATCTCTTCGTTGTCATTCTCACTATCTGAATCATAATCATCTCGTGACGAAGATGCTTTAAATGCCAACTCCTTGTGGTTCTTCTTTACAGGCTGTTC
>JAULKJ010000008.1:7236874-7250307 GCA_032355405.1 Rubia balearica
AATGATTGGAAACTGCACAGAAAATTCTGAAAATTGGTGAGTGGTGATATGACATGGGGAGGGAGAGCTGGTAAAAATTTTATGAATTTTGAAAGTGGTTTTAATTCGGTTCGATTTTTTTTGAATTCGGATATTTATGAATATCTTGCAAATATATAATGAGTCTTTTAATCGGTTAGGTGGGGCGGATAGGGCGGGGCGGGTATAATTTAAAATCCATACCCGACCCATTACCCATGATGAGTACAAAATTTATACTCATACTCGTTCCATTCCCACTAAAACTACCTCCATACCCGTCCCATTGAAACGGGTACGGGACGAACCTCCACCAATTCCCGCCCCACTGCCATCCTGGCTCGGCACGTTCATGCTATAAAAGTAAGTAACAGCCATAGATGTTTGCGGTAAATCCAAGAATTATTTATCCATATCCACTGAAAATGGCGGCGATTACTCTCTCCACCGCTCTCACTCCCACCTCCCGCTGTTTTCAGCGCTTTGCATCCTCCTTTCCTATCTTCTGCTCCTTCAACCCACTTCCTCCACGTGCCCCCCACGTCTCCTGCGTCCTCCGCTGCTCCGGCTCCATAACCGCCAAGCCCTCGTCGGAGCTCCGGAAGAAGCGCGCCGCCGACTCCGACCAAGACCGCAAGCTCCGGGCCCTGCGCCACCTCTTCTCCAACCCCAACATCAACGTTGATGCGTATATCATCCCTTCACAGGACGCCCATCAGGTCAATTTCCAATCTTTTTCTTCTTCTCGTTTGTCTGTTTCGAGTATACTGTTGTTTACTTGTTGCATTTGGTTTATTTTATCATACGAGAAAGATAAAATGTACTCTTACTTATACGAGAAAGGGAGTTATGTGCTATTTTTTCTGGGTTATTTGTAGTGGAAGTACACACTTGAAGTTGTTTCCTGATCAGATGCTAAGTCATTCAGATCGAACAATAGTTTTTTTCAACTGCTCTAGTTATTTATTATGGAACTGGTAGGGAATTTGCTCATATGTTGCTCTTTTATTTTCTATTACTCATATGACTGGACCAACATTGCGGAGTGTTTTGCTCTTTCTTTTCACTTGTATGGTTGCTATTCTGTTGGTGTTGATATGTTACCTGCCGTCTTTCTCTACCTATCAGACAAGTACTCTGTTTTGTATTCACAACTTTGTAAATTTGGTGTTGATCACTATTTACATGCCTTAATCCAAAAGAAAGATTTTAAAAAAGGACTGTTAGTAGTATTACTATATCTCGCATTCTTGATCTGAGTTTAACAGCAGTAGCTTTGGTTTCTAGAGTGAGTTCATTGCGGAGTGTTACATGCGGAGGGCCTACATCTCTGGTTTTACTGGCAGTGCTGGCACTGCAGTTGTGACAAAGGACAAAGCAGCTCTTTGGACAGATGGGCGGTACTTTCTTCAGGTTTGATATGAGTAGAAATTGCAGTCTTTCTCTTATACTTCCTGATCCTATTTGCTTATTTTTTTCTTTCTTGTGTGGTGAGTAGGCTGAGCAGCAGCTAAGCTCAAGCTGGATTATAATGAAGGCAGGAAATACAGGAGTGCCTAGCACGAGTGAGTGGCTTAATAGTGTGTTACCTCCTGGTTGCAGAATTGGAATTGATCCAGTGAGTAATTCTCTATTATTTTTAATCTTTGGGATGTCCAGGCCCTTCTACCCTGTGAATTATGTTCGACTCCATAAGGAAATTACTTTCTCTGTCCCAAGATTAATGGCACAATTGCTTTTTACAAATCAAATTTGCAAAACTTTTACCCTAAATAAATAAAAAATAATCTATATTCTTTTTTCAAGTCAAATTTGCAAAACTTATTCAATGATCATTAAATAATATTCTTTATCATTTGGTTTACTTATTCTTTGGCTTTAAATTGTAAATCGATTGTGGACCAGACATGGTCATACTAAACATAAAGAAAGTACTATAAAAACTATGAACCTCTTTTCTGGGACAATGAAATATATAGGAATATGGATTTTTTCTGTGGGTGTGTGTGTGGGGGAGTATTAGTCTATCCTTGGAATCAGATTTGATCTCTTTCACGATTCAACAAGAACTCGCACAATATTTGGCACATGATTTATCATGTTTTAAATTAGCTTTGAAAAGATGTATGAATGCTTCCTGAAGAGTGTACATTAACTACAATGACAAATAAGAAGAATACAAGTATCTGTAATTTTGTGGTTTAGAATACATTTAGCTACGTATTGGCTTTAGTCACTCTTCTGATCCGAAGGGTGGTGAGTTGCCTATAGGCTATAACCATCCTCAAGCATCTCTTCCAACCAAGGGTAGCTAGATAAAACAGTTCCCATACCTTTACTCACCTAGATAGGGGATGCTTTTTGAACCATGTATAATCATCATGTTCATTGAAACGTATAAGTAACATTCTTTTAGATGCATATTTCCTTCAGTAATTGATTCCAAACTATTTTAAATGCGTTAGTTCGCGCCTAATGATTTTATAGTTATCCTATACTTGTATGATTACTGGAGTGATACTTTATTTATAGTCAAGTAACTTCTAATATTTTGATGGTTAAAATGAAGTCTGGAAGTAGAATACATTCTGGAATGGCTTTTTGCAGGTGTTTGGTGGTTTAGATTTTCTGAAGCAAAAGGGTATAAACTTAAAGCTGATCCCTGCTATAAATCTGTCACATTTGACAGTCATTGAATATTCCTTCTTGTGCTTCCTCACATTTGTTACATATATATTTTTTGTAACTCTTATTAGTCTACCACGCACCTCCCCAACACCCCCCCTACATTGTATTTCTACTAACTCCATTTAAGAAGTTTTTCACATAATTCATGTGATGCTCCGATTCTAAACCTGGTTGCTTGTCTGTTGCATTTGCTCCTGTACAGGGCACATATGTTGAACATTTTGCTCTTTTCTTTTCTTGTGGTTTGCCCTTAGCCAACTTTTCACATGTTGCTGCACTGTGTATAAGTTGGCAACTTCTGATGCGCTTTTTCCTTTATTGTTGTGAAGGGTTCAGTTCCTCTTTTCATCTGATGCTGCAGAAGAACTGAAAGAAGCTATTTCAGCAAGGAAACATGAGTTGGTCTATTTGTATGACTACAATCTTGTGGATGAAATATGGAAAGAATCTAGACCAGGACCTCCTAAGAAACCAATTAGAATACATGATCTTAAATACGCTGGCGTAGATGTGTCGTTAAAGCTGTCTTCCCTGAGATCTGAATTGGCTGATGCTAGTTCCTCTGCAATCGTTATTTCTATGCTCGATGAGATTGCCTGGCTGCTGAATTTGGTATTATTTCTTAACCTGCTTTATTATGCTTACTTTTGTTATCTTAAATAGATTTTCGACTCTTTCTCATTGAGTAGGGAAATAAAAGTTGGTAACTCAATATAGGCTAGTTTTACCTTGTGATCTTGGAGTGAGCCAGGCTAGGGTGTGTGCTGGTGTAAGACATTGATTTTATATCAAATAGTGGTGGTTTCCCGTTTAAGAACATTATGTTCAGTGGTGTTATGGTTACTGGTTAACTGCTAAAGGCCATTTCTTGACCAATATGTGATTTTATGCAAACTTCACAGTCAAAAGGAATATTCACTACAGGCTAGATGTCTTTCATGTTGTCCATTGGTGAATGTTGATGGAGGGACACTTGCAAACCCTATGACCTCTGCTGGTTATCTAAAGTGTTGTGAAATGTTTTGTACTGTGAAAAGCTCTACATGGACAACCTCATTTGCCTAAATAATTGAGATTGTGGCAGTGTTCCTTCTCTTCCCTTTTCGATAAAATACTTTTCTTTTGTGAATATGCTCTGGTCATTGTTTAGTATTCATCCTGATGTCTACTCTAGTTAAAATGAATTCATCTTGGCTTAGCGAAATCATTGTTCATTTTTTTCTTAATTGAGTTGATGTCTTTTGACTGCCAGTGAGTTTTCCTTTAAAACTTGTAGTATCATCTCATTACTTGAACAGGAAATCATACTACTTCTGTTATGCTCATTAGCCTAGTTATTTTCTTTGTTTTGGCTTCTGATCATTGAACACAATAATTAATTTCACAGAGAGGTAATGACGTTCCAAATTCGCCAGTCATGTATGCCTACTTAATTGTGGAGATTGATGGAGCCAAGTTATTTATTGATAGCTCTAAGATAACTTCAGAAGTGATGGATTACCTGAAGAAAGCTGGAATAGACTTGTGTCCTTATGAATCTATCCTCTCTGAAATTGAAAGGTGAACAGAAGATTACTAGATTACTGTTGCATTTCTTATCTGCATCTGGTATTCTTCAAACTGTAAAGGCTTACTCCAAAGGCTTAGGTTGGGAATGAGAAAGGAACTGAAGAGGAATTATTGCTTTTATTTATTCCTAGCACTCGTAAATTATGTTTTCTAATGTGCTTGCCTTATATTAAACAAGCAGATATCGTGTTGGCAGCGATTATATAAAGTTACTATTCATTTATTAATTAGCTTTAGTTTTACTAATGGTGCTGGCTTAGTAGCAGCTCTATTAATTAGTATTTTTTATTGCTCTACTTGAGCCCAGTTATTGGAAGATACAAGCTGTATTTGAATATGGTAATATGCATAATTGCCTTGGACTCTTAACCAAGATAAGGAGTCTGAAGGTAGGTGGTTACTGTAGTAGTCTGTATACATGCTTATAGGTTATGTTGTTTTTGATTCAATTGATCTTTAGTCATGAGTTAATTCACTGCCTAACTGTCTGTTTTTTTCTCTATTTCCCTGTTCACACTCAGTTTGGCAGCAAAAGGTGCTCATCTCTGGCTTGACACATCATCTGTCAATGCTGCTATCATGAATACTTACAGATCTGCATGTGAAAAATACTTTGAGGCACCATCATTTGATTCTGATGGGCAACCTAGTGGACCGGCATTAGCACGCAGGAGTTCGCCCATCTCTCTGTTGAAGGCTGTAAAAAATGATGCTGAACTAGAAGGGATGCGTAATTCTCACCTAAGGTAATTGGAGACTGATTTCTCCTTCCAAACCGATTTATTTTCCTACTGGCTACAAAATTAATCGTCTCTAGTCAGAGATTTGAGTGCTTTGAACAAATAAATTGTAGAACTAAAGTATTTATTAGCCCTGTCATGGTATAGTATTGCTTTAATCATCTGGACAATTTTATGAAAATGAAATCTTGTAAAGAAGACCTTCACCTATAAAGTCTTCTGGAAATAAAAAATTCCCCTGGAAGGATACATGGCCTCAAATGTTCACAGGCTATTTTGAAAAATAGAAATATGCAAGTTTTATGTGGTAACTTTATATGATAGCATGAATATATGATGATTAAAAAGACCATTGGCAGATATATGGCCGTTAGTTAGGTATTGTCAACGTGGGTGAGGCTTTCCTGAAGGCTTTTTGTGTTTATCCTTTAAATTTGTTGGCTCTGTGCCACAATTCAGGAGGATGACCCCCTTCCTCAATATAGAGTATACTTGTAGTTGTAGGGTATAAATTTAGCTTCTTCATGTCCTGTCTAGTGAGACTGTAAGTGTTTTCAAGCTTTCAAAGATTCTCGTTGGGCACGGGTGCATTTACGAACTCCTTTGTTCTGGATTTTACTTAGCCTCTGCTTCAGGATTACCATCCACGCTACCACGGAATGGAGTTTACTCTTTAACCCTGCATTCCTTCACTTAATTTTGTTTTGCCAGCTGACACTGATTCATTAGTTTTTTTCATACTGTTACTTTGTGATTTAAAGGAAATGTTCTTGGATTTGGGTTGTGGAGAAAAAAAATTGTGCCATAAAATTAAAATGATTTAAACTGCTTTGGGGTTTTTTATTGCCTGAGAAGGAGTGCTATAATATCTGTTGTAAAGTGGATTTGAGGCCATAGTCTACATCAGGCAAATATTATTTTACCCTTTCTCCTTGTTTTCTTCTGATGGTGACCATCTTCATATTTCTTATAATTGAGGTTTGAACTGAGTTGAGTGAAACCAGTAAGGAGATTATTATCCTTGTTTCATGTTCATTTGGTAAGGAAGAGCGACCAAAACATGATGTCTTTCCACTCTGATGGGAAATTGTCAATATATCATGGATAAGCCATGATCTTATAGCAAAAGGCATATCAGTTTAACTTACCATTGAATATTTCATGTTGTTTCTTGCAGGGATGCAGCTGCTTTAGCACAATTTTGGGCTTGGCTAGAGGAGGAGATCCACAAGGATGTGACTTTGACTGAGATAGAAGTTGCCGATAAGCTTCTTCAGTTTCGTTCTATGCAAGATGGATTTATTGACACTAGCTTTGATACTATTAGCGGTACAAGTCTAACATCCATGTGGCACCTTGAGTTTTCTTCTAATACATGTTCTCATCTGATGATTGGATTTCATGTTCAATATGAATAGTAGAAGTTTGTTTCTAAAAGTGATTTCCTTCTTCTGTATGGAATGTGCTTATAGTCTCTTTCAACAGAAGGTTATGATTAGACTCCCTTGGAGCTCCTAGATTTCCAATATGTTAGTGCAGTGTTAGTGTGAACTGAATTCGAGTTTGCTTCTTAAGCACAGTTCATTTTCCAGAATATTGACTTTTGGAGATGTTTGTCGTCAAGTTTTGTTAATGTGAAGCAAGGCTGAAAAACGCTTACATGTTGGAGTATGTTATTTGTCAAGGACTCTCTCATGGAAAATAGCATCGTTTGTAATCTCAGTTTGTATGTATATTTGCAATTCCTTTAGAGATGCCTAGTTATGGTTGCCTCTATAGGAGAAAGGTTCTAGCTAAAAGGTTTTAATACTTGGTGTAATAAAATTTGCACAATTGTGTTAGAAATTGTCAATGTTTAATCAATATATTAAATGTATATTAATTGCAAAGACTTGGTAAAACATTTAATAGTGTCTGACTCTGGTCAGTATGGATGGCTTACATTTTATCTTGTAGCACCCATTTATGAGAATATTATGAAAGGCATGCATATTTAAAGTTGTACTCATAGGTCTTGGGCAGTAACCTCGGTACTGACTATACCTTTCTGATTTCAAAATCTGCAGCTTCAGGTGCAAATGGTGCAATTATACATTACAAGCCAGAGCCTGGTACTTGCAGCATTGTGTATGCCCGAAAGCTCTTCCTGTTGGATAGTGGAGCTCAATACATTGATGGAACAACTGATGTAACTCGGACAGTGCATTTCGGTGAACCTTCTTCAAGGCAGAGGGAATGTTTTACTAAAGTTTTACAGGTTTTTTCCTCCTTATTTCCTTTCTTTTCGTATGATCATGTGCTAGGCACAATTTATGACATCGAGGTGCTCATTTTCTCTTCATTAAAAGTATTTTATTTTTACTAAATGATCTTTCCCTCTTTGTTGTTTATTAGCAATACAGTGGCTTTTTCATGTTAACACAAACTGTTATGCACTAAATCGAATGTGAGATGAACTTGCTACTGAATATTTTGAGGTCTCATTTGTGAACTCATTTAGGCTTTTAAGAAATCAAACCAAAGGGGCTACCTACTATTCTGGTCTCAATATGTTTCTTTCACGCGTATTTTAATCTGTTATACAGTGCAACAGAACGATTGTATACTTAGAAGTTATGAATTGCTAGAAAACTATTTTGTGTCTTCTTAGAGGGGAAATTTAGCAAACATTTGAGTACCTTAAGGGAACTGATTGCTGTTTATAGTGACATTGGCGCTCCAGAAAGGTTAAAATGTAGGCAGCTATGACAAGAATCCTATATCCCTTTGTCCCTCTTTAAGATTCATCCACGTTTTGGACACACAAGGAAATAAACAATGGAGTCCATTTGGTCCACTAGCTCCTCATGCCTATTTTTCTTCCCAAAAATGGTTTGTGAACCTTAAAAAGGGACATTAAAAAATGGTTGAATTGAAACTTAAAAGAGATGGATGAGTATGTTGTAAGATGTAAGCCAAAATGTGGTTCAAGGTATAGAAGTCTACTGTATTAAAATGTTGTTTTGCGCATCATTTCATGAGTGTGGGATTCTCTGAGTTGAATAAAGATAGAGAAAGCTGCTTTTAACTAATCTATTGTAACATCTTTGATATTGCAGGGTCATATAGCTCTTGATGAGGCAGTATTTCCAGAAAACACTCCTGGTTTTGTTTTGGATGCTTTTGCTCGGTCTGCTCTGTGGAAGATTGGGCTTGATTATCGTCACGGTAATTATTTGTGGAGAAATTTGCGTTTGCAGCTTCTTTTTTGGGGTCTATGTAGCTGAGTTTAGCATCTTTGGTTTGTCTTTTATTTATCTCTTAGGCACTGGCCATGGAGTTGGTGCTGCACTAAATGTGCATGAAGGGCCTCAGAGTATTAGCTTTCGGTTTGGAAATTCAACTCCCTTGCTTAAAGGCATGATTGTTAGTAATGAACCGGGCTATTATGAAGATCACTCATTTGGTATTCGTATAGAGGTACACTATTCATTCAATCTTACACTCCTGACTAGAATTCTTTTTCATGTGTTTAATTCCCCATTTTTGCAGGTTTATAAGATATACCATACTTTCTTGATTGATTTTGGGCCTTTAAACAGCCATCAAAATATGAATTTGGAAAAATTATTAAATTTGTATCTGGTGTATGCAAACTGGATTGATGAACTTGATTAAATGTTCTCTGTTTTTGAATAATTCTCACCACAGTAATAAGCTTCGTAGTCTTTTAGAACTTATTCCATCTAACTGAATCGGCAAATAGGCGAAGGGGTTCAATTTTATGATGCGTATTAGCTTTTCCTTCTCTTACATGGAGTTTTTGAATTCCTGCAGAATCTCCTTTATGTCAAAGAAGTTAATACCCCAAATTGCTATGGTGGCATTTCCTATTTGGGGTTCAAAAAGCTTACTTTTGTCCCAATACAGGTATTGCAGCATGCTAATTTCATCCTTTAATATATCTTCAGAGCAGATATCATTGTGGGGGGCGGGGGAGTCTATTAGCATTATCTTATTTATTGGTCAGGGGAACTATTTCTTGTTAGTGAGCCACTCGCTGTTTCAGGGCATAGTCTGAGATTATCTAATTAGCATTATCTAATAACATTCTCTTCAATTTTTTGGTTGTGCTTATTAAAGTTTTTGGTCAAAAATATATTTGGCAAGTTCGTGGATTAGCTAGAGTTAATTCGATAGATCAAAATATACTTCCATGTTATGGAAGTGTGAACAATTGAGTATCAGGAAATGGATTCACTCTTTCACGTGAGCATATTAGAGTTGATGTTTGGTGCAGTTGATGTTATTAATGCCGTGCCTACTGAAATCCATGTTCTTCACAATCCTGGCACGAAATTGGTGTGCTCTTCTGGTGGTAAAAAGAGACTATTAAAATTGCTAATAATTAGTGGCTTTAAAATGAATTCAGATAAATTATTTGGGTACAGTTAGAACTCTAGTTTGGATACTCCTCTGTTTAGCTCATTTGTATATGGGTATAATGATGGAACACCTGATAGGCACTTGGAATTTTGGTCACTGTTGGTTATAAATCTGGGTGGTGTCATACCCAAGAACGAACACCATTGTTCTCTAGATTAACACTCACTCACTCTCTCTCTCTCTCTATGTAGGCGAAAATGATAGACCTGTCGCTGCTAAATGATGGTGAGATTAATTGGATAAACGATTACCATTCACAAGTCTGGGACAAGGTGAGACTCCCATATGTTGGTGCTGCTTGGTGGTATTCATCTTGCGTTTTGTTTCATATGCTGACTCAGTTTGATTTCTTAGGTTTCTAGTCTGCTGGATGGTTATGCACGTCAATGGTTGTGGAACAACACCCGACCGCTCACCAAGACATAATAATTCTCTTATACATGATAGTTCATTACTATTTTCATATATCTGTAAAGTGCTGATGTACAATATAGCAAAAATATAGTACGTGTAATTCAGAAAAACACTTATCATTCCGGTTGCCATTTCTTAAAATGCAGAATCCTGCTTTGAACTTAGCAGTTAAGGCAAAAATGAAGGAAATATGTGCACTTTTGAAAAAACTTAGGGGTATATGTGTACTAAACAGAGAACTCGGGGCATGAATGCACTTTACTCTTTAAAAAAGTATTTAGTAGCAATGCAAGCCATTGAAGCATTTAGTAAATAAGAAAGCTATCAATACAGGTCTGGTCTAGAAAATTTTACAATTGAGGAAGATGTCAGGGATCAAGGCATTTCTAACCTTATTTTTATCCTGAAAGTGTCAATATATCCCTGCAAAATAAAAAAAGTGTCGTACTACCCATAACTTTATGATAAAATGTGTAGATATAACCCTCAGTCCTAAATCCGGCGTTGACTCACCAATTGGGTTGTTCATTGGATTTGAAATGACAAAAACACCATTCCATCTAGATTTTTTTTACATTTTATCCCTCCTTAAAAACTAAAAGAACAAAACAAAAAAATAAAACAAAAAAGAGAAAAAATTAGGCTTTCTTCCTAGCTCTCCCTCTTGCTCGCCACCATTTCCCACTGCTACCACCCTACCCAGCTCGCCACCTGCCAGTCTGCAACGACCCCACCTTGCCACCAGCTAAACCCACCACCATCGCGACTGCCATCGACAACCACCCCAGCACCAACTCATCTCCCCGCCGCCATCCCACTATCAGCCACCATCATCGCCCACCACCCTTACCCCAACCATCACCACCCCATCAACCACAACCAACCCCGATGCTCAGCCCAAATTGAACGCCAACCCTCGCCCAAATCGATCACTTCCTTCAACCTCCACCACAACAAAGCTCCCAAGTTCAGTGTTAGGGAAAACCTGGCGGCAGCCTCGAAGGTGTCCTCCACCATGGTCCTCTTCGACAACGGGTGTCAACTCCAATGGATATCGACCCTTCGATTCCCAACCCAATGCACAACTGGAAAGTGCAGAGTAAACCCTAACCGCCGCCCTGCCGAAAGTGGGGTTGATGATGATGGAGACCTCCTGGGGCTCGACGGAGGGGTGGTGGGTGGTGGGGTAGTTGATCAGGTAGGGGAGGAGACCTTCGAGGCACATCGACGTCGATGGCCTAGTCCGGGTGGCAGTGTTGCAAGGAAGAAGACCATGGAAAGAGAATAGGGAAAAGGCAAAATTCAGGGGCAATTTTATCTTTCCAATTATTTTATTTTTAAAATTCAAGGATAAAGTGGTCATTTCTTTGATTTTCGGTCAAATTTTTTGTTGACAATTGAAGTTAACAACATCTAGGGTTAGATTAGCACATGCATCACAAAGTTAGGGTTATTTTGGTACTTTATCATTTGCATAGTTAAATTAACACTTTCAACCTAAAGTTTGAGTTACACTTGACTCTAAATCTTTTAGAACTTGAAAAATAAAGGAATGTCTTCGTAAAAAAAAAAAAACTAATAGCCATAGACATGGCTAGAGAGAAACGGTGACAATACCTCATTTGTAGGGATTTTATAATAAAAAACATATCATCAAGCCTTAAAATATATTTGTCACTTATAATTTTCTGATGATATTCATACTTCCGTCACTCATTCTGAGCAGTTAGATGAATTCCAAGCTAACAAAGTCCATTAATAACTCATTTTAATGGATTTGATAAAATTAATGTTTTCGGATTGATGCATTTAAAAAAAAAATCAAGTTTATGGGAACCACATTATAAAAATAAAAAAATATATCAAATCACCCTATTAACTAAATAAATTATAAAATGATCTCATCTTGTCGGTCTAAAACAAAATCATGTAACATGTATAAATTGTAATACAATTACTCCATCTGTCACACCTCTATTTGCAAAGAGAGAATGCGAGTATTTTTTTCTTTGGATTATTTAATGAGCTAGAATGATATGGAAATAAAGCTGAGCTATTGCTTTTGGAATTGGTGGGTTATTGGCCTAGAATTTCAATCAAAGAGGGGCCAATCCAATTAAAATAATGGACAAAGTTTGCTAAATAAAGAAATAGTGTAGAGTGCAAATTAAGTTGGGATGTCAGAAGAGTGTAAATAGAATTGGGATGGAGGGTTTAGAGTTTTGAGAAAATCTCAGGAAAGATGGCCTTTGCATATGCCTACAGACAATATGCTTATGGACAGTCCACAATGACTTTTACCTTAAATGTTGTAATTTTTTAAATAAAATTTAAATATTGTATTTTAAAAGTTAAAACAAGTAATAATATGTATCTGAAAGTGAATATATAAAAATATATAATACAAAAATATATTTTCAAAATTTTAAAATTTAGTAGTGTGTAATTTAACAAATGCAATGTATAAAGTAAAAAAAAGTGGGTTGTCCATAATCTTATGGACGGCCTGCCATGAGACCTACTCAATATTTTTCGTCATGCTTTATTAGTATGTAGAAATATTTATAAAATAATATCTCAAGTGCAAATAGAATATGAATATCAAAAAGTGTGTAAGTAGAATTGAGACGGAGGGAGAATTTTATTCGTCATGTTTATAAGTATGTAGATTTATTTATAAAATAATATCTCAAGTACACGTGTGCAGAGGGAGTATTTGTGTTCATGGTTTATTAAAAAAATAAGCAAAAATGTAAACTCATGACACATGTAAATTCATGACTGATTCCAAGGAATGAGTCAAAGTGAGTTCACTTGAGGTCTTAGACCATGAACGGTAAAAGAGCTCTGAAATCGCTCTTGTGATTTCAATTCATCAAATAATCAATCTCTCTTCCATCCCAATAACTGAAACAGCAAAGCAGTCACTCCATTTTTCTCTCCACAGTGATTGAAACCACTTTGAAATCACTCCATGGTCCTCACTTAATTTTCCCTATCCAACTCATTAATTTTACATTCAGTATTTAATTTAAATAAATTTTCCTACCAAAATAAATTGAAATGTGAAATTTAATAAAATACTTGCAATTTTTGAATTGAATTGAATTTTATAAAATTTATTATTTAAAATTAATTTCAATTTTTAAAAATTATTTTATGAATTAGAATTAAAAGATACATTTTTAAAAAAAATGAATGTAATTTCCATTTTTAAAATGAACCAAAATTAAATTTCGAATTTTCAAAATAAAAATCAAATATTTTTTTATTCAATATTTTTTTTTATTTTTAAAAGAAAATAAATTATTTTTTATTTTTAAAAAATTCAGCAAAAAGAGTATTAAAAAAAGGTGGGGACATATGCTGCCACGTGGTCCAATCAGAGGCTGTCATGTGGCAGCCAGGGGGAAAAAATGTTGCAGTCTTGCGCCAGGGCCCAGATCACGTGGGATGGCAGACTTTGCAGAGGTGGGGCGAGCTTGATTAATTCCGCTTCGAGCCCCCCACAATGGGAGTTTTCAATTTTGGTTCGGGCTCAATTTCTAATTGAAACCGCTATGAAACCCCTATTGTACA
>JAULKJ010000008.1:7250407-7260839 GCA_032355405.1 Rubia balearica
CTAACAATATCTCACATGATAATATTAGAGTCTATATACTAATTGAAATTTATGGTCAAACATGATTTGAGAAAGTTAACCAAAAAGTGTGCAGATTGAACTGGGACAGAGGGAGTATAAAATATATTCTGATTAGTGAACAATACATCTATGGACAACATTGTACACCAGCTTAGACAAGTGGAAATGAGGTATGGATGCAATGCGGGGTGGACAATTATTAATATTACATGAAAGCTGACATAAAACGCTCAACAGCAATTATTACATTTTCCAAAACGAAACAAAAGTATACACTGAAGCGGGAAGTATCTTCATGTTTCATAGCGCACTTTGCGGTGTAGAAGGATCAGATTTGGACAAAGATGCATACATGTCGGAGATTGCCTGTTGGAAGTATGCCTTTGCTTGAGGCCTCTTCACCTGAGTTTCACAAACCAGATATGTAAGAAAACGCCGATCTCCTGTCCTAGGGGATTGTTTGTGCCACAACAGAAGACACAAGGGGTTTGTAAAATAAGCGTATCTCATTTTAAGATGTGTTTTCTGACAACAGAGAGACGCTTCGCACACCTGTGCTACAAGGAACTGCTTACCTTGAATGTTGGAGTGAGAAGGCCATTCTCCAGAGTAAAAGGCTCGGGAACTAAAGTGACTGCTTTTGCAAACTCAAAGCCCCTCAACTGCCCAGATGACCGATAAGTTAACGGAAGTGTTTTTCAGATGATTATTACTCTCAGATTAAACTTCACGTCACTTCTTGGAAAATGCTCACCTGAGCTTCTCTTCCGATGGCATCCATATCAGCAAGCACAGCGGCCTTTGCTCTTGGATCATTACATAATTGTGCCAAATCTTGGAACTGAAAAACATGGCTCAAAAGTCAGGTGCCCATATTTAAAGACTGCTACAGGAAGAGAAAACAACGAGCGGCAATGAGTGCACAGATGAATGATCGAACATGAAAATACACATGGTTACCCAGTGATGTTTGCCCGTGGGTTCCATGTTTCACAAGGCATTTGAGATAATTAGACAAAGGGATGAAAATGAAGAATCGGATTACAAGGCACGATTCATTAATGGCCCTTTGTTCCATGACTTGCATGTTGCGGATTACATGCAACTCTTGTTCCACAAGTATCTTACTATTGCAATGCAAAGAATGCATCACATGACCGGAAGAAGTATAGGGTTCTTTTAAGTAGTCATTCAGTCAAGTTTGGTTGGTGAAAACTACCTCGATGCCTTCAGAAGTAGCCCATTCTGTCATCACATCTGGGTCCACAGATACTACAGCTACTAATGATGAATTGAAGCTGTCACCTACAGAAGTTGCAATGGGTAAGCACTACTCTACAAAAAATTCACGACACAGAGGTAGCTTCATCTGCTTACCATATACAAAACACTGAGCAACAAATTTGCACTTGGCATAGACATTCTCGATCTTCTCTGGTGCTATATACTCACCCTGGGCCAGTTTAAATATGTTCTTTTTCCTGTTCGTTAGAATGGGAACCAAATCAGCAATTAGAAGTCTTAATACCTAATAGTCACTTCTTCAGAGCCAAGGAAACTCTCGTGTGTATATTCAATTGTTGATGCAGTCAGCTAAAGAGCAGTGGAAAAGCAGCATTTGATTGCAAAAGGATGCACCCAGCAAAATCAATATGAACTCTGTCTACATAAAAAATCAGAAAATTTACCTATCAATTATCTTAAGTCGCCCTCCAGGTAACCATAGTCCAATATCTCCAGTATGCAGCCAAGCATCTTCATCCATGACTTCCTTTCTGTTCAAGGAGCTTGTTCAGAAATTTAGCCAATTGACACAGAGGCTCTAAATCATCACTAAAATGCCGACATATGAGAAGCTTACATTTGCACTGTATCTTTGTAATATCCTTGGAAAACAATGGGACCCCTGACACAGATCTCTCCACGTGGATGAGGTTGATCCTCGGAAGAATAGTTCATTTCAGGAACATCCACAAGCTTTACTTCTGCATGGATTTAAAATTTACTTGTGATGTCATGCAAATTAAAACTTAATTACCTTGTACTAACATGCATAGGGGTACCGATCATCATATTTTGTGCATATAAGCATGCATTCAATTATGCAAAGCACGACCATGCATGTAACACAAATACTCTACCAGTCACAGAAGAGGACATAAAACCATTTCATCTGAAGCACTGAGGTTATGATTACTTATAAAAGGTCACTTTCCAAGGTGTTGGTAAACTTACATCCCAATGCTTACAGAGCACAAAGCCAAATTATCTTGATCTACAGACAAATATTTTCTCATAATTTAATTGTGAAATATACAAAGTGGCAGCATAACACTTCTTTCTGCTCCCAATAATCACTCGAAAACTTACCACATGCTGGATTTGGACAACCTACATGCCCTGTTGAGATGTCACCCTCAACCATAGAGCAAATAACACAAGAAGTCTCAGTCATTCCATATCCTTCGATAACTTGACAGCCAAAACATCTACAACATGCATTTAGTAGGTTAAACATTTAGATCATTTAAACACAAGGTTGACTGAAAATTGAGTGAACAGATGTATCTAAGTAAAAGAAAAAATAATGTAGACTTACACCCTTAGAAATTCCATGATATCAGGTGACAGTGGTGAAGCCCCTGAACCCATGAAGCGAACTCTGCCTCCAAGTTTTCCCTTTATTTTATTGAAAACCAACCTATCCCACATCGCTGATGGCTTCCTACCTGAACAACAAACACACCCAAAATAAATAATGTAACTATAACAGCTACCAAGCTTTTATTCAAATCTGAAGAAGACCTAAACGACAAGTGACTACGATGAGAAGAGGGAAGGAAGAAAGATAACTTCGCTAAGAAGATATTAAACACACACCATTCATGATGGCCTGTTTCTTGGAATGGTAGGCAGCATTGAACAATCTCTCTTTTAGGGACCCAGAAGTTTTTACAGCATTTGTAATCCTATGACAGATTAAGCAAGTGGAAAGTCAGAGGTCAAAACAAACTTTTTAAGAATCTATTAGCAGTTTGCACAAGTAATACCCAGCATATATTCTGTTGTAAAGACGGGGCACACTGCAAAAGATTGTCGGTCTCAGAGCCGCCAAATCATCCATTAATTTCAAGTTATCCTGCATTTCAGAAGACAGCCAATAAACAGTGAACTTCAAAGGGAAAATTTGGCACGATTAGAAAGGCACAAAGAGTTAGGTAACTGAGAAGAGTATAAGAACATGCCAATCGCTTAAAAAAAGATCAGGACAAAATGGACCAAATGCCCAAGCTAGTCATTTAAATTATCTTGATTCATTTGGTTCCAGAAATAGTTAACGGGATCAGTGCCCTTTTGCTAATACTTTGAAAAGAACAATAAGCCACAGCTAACATCTTTCTCCTAGTACCACCGCCTATTTAAGCATAAGAGCAACACACAAGCAAAGTTCAGTATTCAACAACATCCCAACGGTGACCAAAGAGAAAATCTTCTGGCACGAGTCAAACATATAATACAACAGGTCATCAGATGTGAACTTCTTGTGGAAAAGCTTAAGACTCAGCAGCAACCTAGACAATATGTCAAATACCATCCTTGAGTTTATTTTCTAATCATCTTCCAGCATGTCATGAAATGGATATACATAATACATTTAACTATAGTATGGTTTTACATTATTGTGAGAAGGCTCATCAAACAAGAAATTTGACATATGCTACCATAAGTCATATATAAAACACCAATATTGCTCTAGAATAAAGTAAAAATACCCCTTGATAGAATCCAACAGCAACTCCACTATGCACACTCATTATTTGGTTGGCTCGCTCATAGATGTGTGCCAATGGAAGGTAAGAAATGTAACTGCAAAGTGCATAGGCAACTCAATATATTGGGTGGACAATATGCATATTACAATAGGTTAAAACAACAATCCCAACATGAAACTCACATGTCTGAAGAATTAAACTTGACATAAATACTCATTCCTGCGACATTTGCAATCAGATTCCCATGAGATAATACAACACCCTGTCCATACATGACAAACAAGCAAGCAAGGAAAATTGATATCTTCAAATTAATCAGCAAGATATGAAATAACAGAAAGGAGATCTTTAGTGGCAAATTCAACCTTTGGTGTCCCAGTAGTGCCACTAGTATAGCATATAGTTGCAACATCATTTGGCTTGGGAGGGAAAAAAGGCTGAATATTCCTGCGGCCCTAAGGAGAAAAAAAAGACTTACAAGTATCATTAATTAATTTCTTCAATTTGAAAAATATTTTCTCTGCTATTCCGTATTTATTAGAGAGAGAGAGAGGAAAATTGACATGACAATGAGATTAAAAAGTTAGGTAAAAAGAAAATCTAATAGGAGAGGGCTGATGACTAATGAAGCTCCCTCAGAGTTTCTGATAAAAGAAATGGTTCAACAAAAATATAACCATTCCCTATCCTCTTGCAACTTTAGTCGTTCTAAATCAAAGAAGCTGCAAAGATATCTGGTTTTTAAATTTAAAAAGAAGATAGCAGGGACCATTTAATAACCGTAGGCAATAGGTAAGCTAGAGGTCATGCAAACGACCAAAACATTACGAATAAACACTGCCTGAAATGTCAACAGGACTTCATTAGAGCAAATTCAATCTACCTGATCAAGTAGCTTTGTATATGAGATGACCTCAACTCTGGCTGTTACAGGAAGGGATGGGAGGTGCTCATCAACCCCTCCTACCACCTGTATCATGCAATATAAGAACAACATATATAATCTGTAGTTCGCAAATAATTATATAGTTTTTGGAAAAATGTAGAAAATTACCACTATTACGCGTACTGATGGGATCTCTGGTAAGAAGCTCAATAACTGCAAGTCAGAAGAAAAAAAAATCAAGAATATCACTTTCCAACTTATGATCTCTAAAAATAACATACCAATCCTAGCTGAGACAAACAAATTTTCTTTCTTTTTCTCGGGAAGGGGATAAGGTGGGTATTTTTAATATCCAGCAGTGGCAGACTCAAAAGTAAAGGAGCAAAAGCAACTAGTTTCAATATGGAAAAAAATAATATTTCCAATACAATTATTTTATATAGAACAAAGAAAATATGATAGAGAAGTTGTGAGGCCAACCCCTATCTGGATTAAAGATGGAACGAAAAATTGAGTATATTATGAACTGAATCTCAGTTGTCTCGTCTAAATTCATCAATTTGTGACAGGTACCAAATATTGTTCAAGAACTTTTTGGTCCCAAGGAATGCCCATAAAGGTCATCACCTTGAACTCTGATAGGTTCCTCCAATTCAATAATAATTATAAAGGATGACTACTCTCGACCCTCAAATTTAAAATCAAGTAGCAAAATACAAAAAATTTACAACCAATAAAGGACATCCAATGAATGTGTGCCCAAAAGTCTGTTCAAATATGCAGAAAACTCAACATCATGATATTTTTGGTAAAACATGCAAAGTATGTCTGACTCAACTCAGGTTTTAGCACAAATTAACCAAGGCAACTTATGAGATATAACTTATCCTCCAACATAGAGAAAGCAACAGTAACTCACAGTATTCAGGGTGTTCGGAACACAGAAAATAGCCTGTATATCAGCATGACCAACGATGAACTTGACAGCATCTGGACCTGCAGATAAAACGAAAGTGGTTGCAAGATCAACAGGTGCCCTCAGAATACTATAAAAAACAATCTGGATGGACAATTACACACCAAGAGTGTCATATAAAGGGACTGAGATATACGAATATGCTGAGCAGGCATGGTCCACAACTAGCCATTCAGGTCTATTGACGAAGTACAGTCCAACACAAGATCCCTGTGAGCAGACAAACTATCAATCCAATGCTAACCAAGCCACAAGTTGTTCATAAATGTGAACAAAACCAAGCAAGAAAATAAACCAAATTTGCTTATACTGTAACAATAGTAGTTTCAACCAAGGACAAATCAACTGAATAAATAAAGAGAAATTAATATCCATTGATTCTCATATAGCCATATAGGTCCACTGGAAAACATATAAGTTGGAAAACTTTGAACTTACTGGTTGTATTCCATGATTGCAAAGCCCCGAACCAATTGCCGATCGAGCAGTCGCCGTTTCACCATATGTCATCCATTTGTATCTATACTTAGCAAAGAGAGCGAAATGTAAAATCCGATAATTTTTTCTGGAGTGCAATCCAGCACACTGCTAAAATGACCAGAAAGTCCTATAACTTGGTTGACTTACTCTCCAATGCTTCCATCTATGCGAATGCGAGTACCCAAATACTTATAATCCTGGAATGCTTCAACTGCATGTCTGGTAACAGCAAAGGTAGAAATTATATTTAAAACAAATTCAGATGACACCCATTTTAAGAGTTCAAGAAACCCTAGGATTTATGGGCAGGAAGAAATAATGTGTAAAGATTACAAGATGGAGACAAATAAAGCCTTACACAAAGTTATCGTGTAAGGTTGCAATAGCAGGATGTTCTGGAAACCTCTCAACAAGCTTTAAAGGAGAGAATGCAGCTCTGTAAAGATAAATAAGTTGGTTAACTCCACAAGTAATAACCATCATTGGTGTGTTGGAGCAGAAAGTAGGGAAACAGCACCTGTAGACATTCCACTTCCCTGTCTGCAATTTTTCTGGAAGAACTGCGCTGTATCCCTCACCTAATCAATTTCTTAACTCATCATTTTGTCTTTGCATAAACTTACCACGCAAAAAAAGAACAATATCAGAATAATTGCTACATAAGCTTCGAGGTCATCTATAATCCTAAAGATGGAGCAGTTTTGTCCTTCCCAATTCAAAATGTATGACTTAGCCATGTAATAGTTCCAAAACACTGCCCCGATAACAACCCTCCGATTCAGAAAAGTCTCAAATCCTGCAAGTCCTGCTGTACAAAAAAGGTTTCATCATTGAGTAACCACTTCAAGCTTCTGGTCTTCCTTCAATTTATAGTCATACAATCTTTCCATCAAAACCCAACTCAAAATTTTTTGAGCACATTAAAAACTAACTACTAACTTCCTCTCTATAGGTTCCTAAACTGAAACTACACTAAAACTTCCAAGTCTCTAGATCCATAGAAAAATCCAAAAAAAAAAACAAAGAGCAATTGGAAATGCTAGAAAAAGTCATCCTTGATTATCAGTACACAAAGATCAATTTCCTAAGTTTGGAGTATGCTAGTATATTCCAAAGCCGGCTTTTCTCATTGCTTTTGGTTTGTACTTTTCAATATTTTCCAACTCTAACACGAGCATCATATTCATCACCTCAAGAATCTTCAAACTTAATGCAAGGCGGGACCCAGAAACCATTACTTCATCCCATAAATACCAAGTCGGGGAAAAAGGAAAAAAGCAACCACCTTGATAAAATTCGCCGGCAGTGGGGTTAGTGTGGATCTCTGCATCCAAATGATCGACGGTTGTGGGAACCAAATGAGATTGAATAGCCCTCAGCCGCCTCTCCGCCATTGATGCTTTTATTTTGTTGGAATTGAACTAGGATTTAATTGGGGTTCAAAAAAGAAGAGCCTTTCGCAAGAAATTGATGTGAACCCAGAAGTTTTTGCGATCATACGATACAAATGTGGGGATGGCGGGCGGGCACGCACTTCTAAGGTGATGATGATGAACTCAATTACCAGTCCAAGATCATATACATACAGTAACACTACTATTTGTATTTTTTTTTATTTTTTTTATCTTATTTATATTTTTGTAGAAAAGTGGGTGAAAGTTGGATGGAAGAAAAAGATGTCGCCTGGATTTGGATAAGAGCCGCCGTGTTTCTTACACGAACACGACACAATTGACAAGGCTTCAAAAAAATCAAATCGAAATTGTGACATAAATAAATGATGTAATTATTAGTTATGCAATAAAGAAGACAGTGTACAAGTAATTTTCGTCGCTTTTTTCTTTTTGAAGTGATTCTCTTTTAATTAGTTTGATCTAAGTCGGTGATTTAACTAATTAGAAGATATTAATGAGAGTAAAGTTATAATGAAAACTAATATCTATATTCAGTAAAGGATTTCATCCATTTCCTTCGTAAAAGTAGATGCAGCTACCATTTTTATTGCAGTAGTTAGTCTTTGTTCTCTGGAGTTAGGAGTGTTCAAATGCGGGTACCCGTATGTGTAGGTAGTTGAAAATTCAGCCCGAAAAATTAGGGTACCCGTAATGTAGGTACCCAGATTGATCGGGGTGGGTAACAGAGTACTCGTTGACCTGTTGAAAATTAAAAATTTTGAGATAAATTATTAAATCATTATATCACATAAATTTGTATTAGTGCAAGAAATATATCATTACGATGATAGCAATGTAGATTAACAATTAAATTCCTGTATAATGATCAATACTTTTTTTTTGTACAAATAATTATCACCTTTTATCATTTAAAAATTCACCATTTAATGATCATTAAAAGTAACAAGCTCGTAATCATCATCGTCATGCCCAAGTCTGGATGAACTTAACAACATATGCTTAAATGACGGGGGGAAATCACCGTGTTAAAATTTTAAATTTAGTGGAGAGGTTATGAAAGTTTGATATAAAATTTGTGAGAACCAAATGTAAAAAAAAATTAATTGGATGCACAACTAAATAAGGTTGTGGTTGTGGGACCAACTGAAAATTTGAAGCTAAAAGGGAAAGTGTGTAACTAAGAAGGAATAATTGAGAATTCATGATCGAAAGAGAATGATTGAAAATATAGCATTTAAATATTATGTTAATTTCACATAATTCAAAAATTAATATTACATATGTATAGGCAACTGAGAATTGAGAGTATATAAAAAAAATTAAAAAAACTGAGAGTAGATATGTAGAAAATATTATATTGTATATTTGAATTTACCGGATCCCCGGTACCCAAAAATAGCACTTCCGCAGCCCTAACCCATATCCGTTGAAATGGAAAAAAATTGGCGGGGTACCTAGCCCTGAAAAATGGAAAAAAAACCCAATTATTTTAAACAGGGCCGGTGGATGGATAGGCCGGATAATGCGGGGCGGGTATTTTTGAACACCCCTAACTGGAGTTGATCTGAACTGATTTGATTTGATTTGAACTGAACTAAACTGAATTGAAAATAAGTGTGTTGAAAAATAGTAATGCATAACTAAATTAAGCTAAATTTCACCAAAACTAAATTCACACTAATCTGAACAGAACTGAATTGAATTAAATTGAAATACAAATAAACTCTAGAGAACAAGTCCTTACTCTCTCTTTTTTCCAGTTTTGAAGTTTGGTTGAATTGAACTGAAATTAATTTATTGAAAAAGAGTACTCCCTCCGTTTCACTAAGAGTGACACACTTACCTTATTGGGGTATTTTTCTAAATGGTACGCTTTCCATTTTTTGCAAGATTTCTTCATTCTCATCAACTCATTCTACTTTTTACTTTCTACCTTCAATTTCAGACACTCATTTTCACATTAATCCAAGAGCATAAACCTAGTGTGCAACTCTTAGTGAAATAGAAGGAGTATAGTTAACTAAATTAAGCTAAATTTCACCAAGTTAAAATTTTGATTAATTGAACTAAACTAAACTAAACTGAAATGAATTAAACTAACTTAAACTAAATTGAATTGAAGTGAATTGGTAAGCTGTGGAAAAGAGGACCTTTTTTATATAGATTTAGGAAATATACAAATATAACCCTATATACTTGAGAAAGTGCAGATATAACTCCGAGATAATTTTTAGTGCAGATATAACTCTAACTAACTGATGAAAGTGCAAATATATATCCTTATAGTGAGAAATCCGGTGTTGACTGTGTTTTTACAGAGTTGACTCCCCCAAACATGATAAAATGCCCTTGGACCAAAGGCTGAATTTGTGTGGACAATTATACCCTTCCAATGCCATGATTATCTGGAGAATCTCTGAGTTGTTTGCAAGCTCCGCCATCGTGCGAAGTTGGTGTCATTCTACCGTCGGTGTTAGCGTAGGGGTAGACTCCTCCTCCGGATGAGTCACATCCTCCATAACCACCTGGTTAAACAAGTTTCCCGCTGGTTGTCCTTCCACTTTGTTCGAGCTGCGCAGATGCTAAAAGATTATGCAATTCCCACATACGGTGACAATGTTAGCGCCAAAACTTTTTATCCTCCTTTTGTTGTTCTCCTCCGGTCCAGTGAGCACCTAGGCCTACTGTAAAGTCAGATATACATCTCATAGATTAATTGTGTTGGTAATTTGTGAACTAATAGTACGATAGAAAACTGCCATGTTGGAACACACTATATGTTACCGAAAACAGAATGTTTGCGGACAAATATTGCGATCAGGTTGATTTATGGAATATGGTATATCACGCAATATTGGTCTCGAATTAGAAGCATAATGGA
>JAULKJ010000008.1:7260939-7271105 GCA_032355405.1 Rubia balearica
CGATCTACTTTTTATATTTATAAAATTTATACTCCGATTTCTAAATATTGACATATTTTTATTTTTTGTTTGATTTTTTAATATTGACACTTTTTTTTGGGTAAAATTAAGATTGCTTTCTTCACCCAATTTATTTTTGAGTCCGCCTCTTGAAAGACGGTCTTTCCAAAGTTATGGAAAGACCAAGATTTAAAGTGCAAATTAAAAAAAATGAAGATAAAATTTTTGGGTTACACAAATCGTGTTATAAACTTTATAACTACTACATGTTGCATAATAAATTTTTAATATTGCAACTATATCTTTTACCTTTTATTATTTTAATTAAACCCGTCTTTCCATAAACTTATGGGTAAACGGTCTTTCCCAAAAATTTGTCTTTATTTTTTTACTCTCTCTATACAATCTCCTCCACTCATTTTAGTTTTTTTTAAAAAAATTCCCATTGATTGGGTTTCAATATTTTAGGACAAGAGAGAGTACATTAGATCTACTCCCTTTTTACTTTCTAAATTTAATTGATAAACTCTCAGAAAAGCCGGCATGTCCAAAATTTATAAGTTAAAAAATACAGTGGAGTCTTCCTAAGTTTATGGACAGATAGCATATCAGGAGACCCACTCAATTTAATTTTATCAACTAATTTATTTACGTAAATCCAATCACATAAATATATGGTGTCATATACAAGAGGCAGTATGATTTTCATTTTCTTATTATAATGCGACGTGTTTGTGGTGTTGGTTTCTTTAACTTTATTTCATATACTTTTTTTAAGAAAATCGCATAGTTTTTCTAGTTATTTTTTATACAAAACGGTGTACGTCACCGTTGGGCGCCCCATCCCTCCGACACTACATTGGGATTAGTTATTTTTATACAGATTATACTATGCATGTGGAGAGAATTAAGCGCGAAAAGTAAAAGAATTAACGAATAAACGAAAACTGTTCACTTTTTAGTGTAAAAGAAAGGATAACGATTTTTTTAAAGTGCAACAATTGTGTTAAAAATTAAAATGAAAATAATATAAAAAATTATAAAATGGAGAAAGTAAGTTTATGATTAAAATCTATTTTATTTTGTATCAGGTCAATTACTAATAAATTATAATGTCAAATCATTTTAAGTCCGCAATGTCTTGTTTTAACCAGTCAAATCGTTAGACTGAGTTATTTTATAATTAATTTAATTTTTAGGATGGTTTAATGTTTATTTATATTTATTGCAAAGAAATTCCTACAATTTTAAAAATATTTAATAGAATATTAGATAAATTAGAATCAGGTTAAGAAAAGAATACCCTTTCTGATTGGTTTTATATATATCCTTTTCCATATCTGATTCTGTCTTGTATACCCTTTGTACTTTAGTATATATATGAATACACACAACCACAATTATTTGTGGGTTTTACATTCTATCATAGCTCCACGAAGATTCTACTTGTGATATACATAACCTAAAAACTCATGGGATAGAGGAAAAAAAGGATTGTTAATCATTCAGATTCGTTAATCATGGAACAGAGGGAAAATCCTTTTTCATGGCATCAAAAGGTTTAATCTGGGACAACTTGTTAATCCTTTTGGTTGTTTCAGGTTTGTTAAAAGGTTATTTCACATCCCATGTGAAAATCATGGGACGAAGGATTAATTTAAAATAACCAAATGATTAATCATGGCATCTAAACGATTATGCGAAAGCAGACCGTCACATTTTTTATAATTTAATCAGAGTCATAGGACTCGCATTTTTTTTGCTTTAATTACAGCCATATGATTAAATCATTGGATGTTCTCACAAGTGTCCCTATTCCTACTGGATAACACTCGTGCGATAAAATATAAATTAATAAAATAATATAAATTGTGCATCGCACGAGTGTTATCAAAAATAATATTTTACATTCATTAATTATTATAAAATATTATATATCTATATAAAAAATAATATATATGTATTTAACACCCGTAAATTCTCGATACACGATTCAATAATAAATAATATATTAATAGAAGTACAAAATATTTAGTAAAGTTATTCTTTAAAGGAAACATTTTTGGTGATTAGATAAAAATATTATTTTAAATAGAATGAAAATAAATTATGATTTCATTTACTATTTAAATATTAATTCTATTAAAACTATTTATTTAATTTTAAAAATATATTATATTAACTATTTTCTATTTATATAATTAAATAACATATATTCTATTATTAATAATAATGATAATGGAATTAGATTGACTTTTTAAAAAAATCATAGAGTAACTTTACTCAAAAGTTAATAACATGTCAAACTAAAAAATAACATACTTTAATAAGAAGTGAATAATGTAATTTTCGTGAATAATTTTTTTAATATTTTAGTTAGGGTCTTGAATTTTAATTATTTTCACAATAGTTATTAACTTTTGTATTCAATCGAATAATAATATAGTAATAGTAATAGCATTTAGTGTTTAGGATTAGTGTTTATCATACAACTAGCTGAAGTCCTACAGCGCGTTGCGCGGTATTTTTGATTAATAATATTGTTTAATTAAAATGTAGCATTTATATTTCATATTTAAAATAAAAACTAAAACAAAATCATAAATATATTTAATGTAATAGTTATAAAGTAAAACTAATCAATTTAGGTAGAATTTAATAAGAAATGAATGAAATTAAAATAATAATAATTATATTCTTTCCAGAATTAGCATATAGTAAGAATATGAAGGAAAACATTAAAAATCGAGATGTGGAGAAATAAAATTTGTCCATGATAATACAAATAAATAATGTAAAATACTAAAATAACAACTAAAACCTTTTAACTTTTTATTATTCTAATACAATCCATCTTTCTGAAATCTGAAAATTTAAAAATATGCTTTCCACATCCTCTAAATCCTTCTCCAAGTCGCATCCCTCTCCGAGCAGCACCCTTTCTTCTTCAAACGTTTTCCCCATCTCACCATCTAGGGAGATGGGGAATAACAGTTTATTTTAATTCATGTTTTTGTTATTGAATAAGTGTGAGATTTGTCTCAACAGATTAGTTTTTTACTTCAACATGATCGATTAGATCGTTGTATTCATGATGATAACTCGATTTAATTGTTCATGTTGATGTATTCTTCTCGATCTGCTTGTACAGATCATGTGTTCGCGATTTCTTCTGTGGTTTTATTCTTGGGTTTTCATAAATTTGGATTCATCATACTGTGTTTTTCAAGGTGTTTACAGTTTAAACAACATAGATCGTGGTTGGATCAAGTGGTGTTACAATTTTAGAAGATCCCTGTTTGACACAATGATATTGATACGTGATACACCCCTCTTTGCCAAGTGATTATGTTTTTCGCATGAAGCAAGTTAATATCTCCGAGGGCGATGTTACTGTTTTTTATTGGGTTTCTGTCTGTAATAGTACAGACGACCAGTAAGGTTGACACGTAATTTAGATATCCTTGCAATATGTTAGTTATTACTAGATGCTAGTTAGGTTGGATGTTAATTCTACTCATTGTATTAGCCGCTAAACATTTTTCTCAACATCTTGAAGTGATTAATTTTTTAAATAAAAAAACCTAGTGTAGTCGCACAAACCGCAACTAGTGTGGGTGCCCTGATTACATGCTAAACAAAAAAATTCATTGATAAATTGTTCCCTTCTTGTAATCGATGCTCTAAGGAACTTATAGATAATTTTTCCAAGCTACTCCCTCTAGTTCTCTATAATTACCCGCCTTTAAAATAGCACAATATTTTTAAAAAGTGAAATGAGTAATAAAGGTTGCATTGAAAAAAAAAAAGTAAAAAGTGATTTCGAGTAAAAATGTAAAATAGAAAGAGAGTTATTAATAGAGGACTTGACCGGAAGAATGCATTGTAATTCTGCCGAACATAAAGGGGTATAAAATGGAGGTAAATGAAATCTCCGGAAATGGAAAAAACGCACCGGCGCGGGAAGAGTAACAAACAAACAAACAAACAAACAAACAAACAAAGCAACAGTACAAACGAATAAAATGAGGATTCGGCAATATTGACACATGTTTCTTGACACACGATGTGGACCCCACCACCGCTTCATCCTTCATACTCCGCAGCTACAACTATGGCGTGCACTATATGATATCCATCCCCTTCTCTCTCTCACACACAGTCACATAACTCACATCCAGAGCTGTAACTGCAAGAAGAGGTGGAAATGGGGGAGATTGGGAAAGTGGTGCTGTATAAAGGGTGGTTGGCGGCGAGGTCAACGGAGGTGGAGCTCACCGGAGTTCAGCTCACCACCACTCACCCGCCCGTCGCTGCAGGACCCGATTCTCTCTGGATGGAAGCTGTCGTTCCCGGAACGTAAGCATTGGATTTTCTGCAGTTTGTAGTTAAATTAGAGCAGTTTTTGGTTGAGACTGCGTTTTGGAATGTTGAGTTAGGATATAATGTGAATGGGGAAGTGTTAGATTGATGGCTTAATCGGTCATTTTTATTGAAAAGATTTGTAATTTGAGCATTGATTAAATTGTTCATTCTGTTTTTCCCCCTTTTTAGGTTACTGTGTTCTTTGTTTAATAATTTGGGCTGATTTTATTTGCAGTGTCCTGGCGACGCTTGTGAAGAATAAACGCGTGCCTGATCCCTTTTATGGACTTGAGAATGAGGCTATTATTGATATCGCTGACTCAGGGAGGGAGCATTACACCTTCTGGTTTTTCAACACATTTGAGTGTAATGTGGTAAGAAGGCTTGATATTTTTACACATTGACTTTGATCACAAGCTTTTCTCTTTGCACAGGGTATGTAGGAGAGTAGTTCATGTTAATAAATGCATGTTAGCTACTCTATTACAAAAAGTTGTTAAATATTTCATTCTTATGCAATTCAATTACTAATTTGTAGCTCTAGTGGACAGTGTTCTGAGGATGAAGTATTTGAAAAATATTTCTTTTCTTGAGTAATTCACGTTCAAAGCATTCATTCAATTTTAAGAATGTTAAGTTTGTTTACTGTGCACTTTGTAGTGGGTAAATGACTTTGTTATATCCCTATCTGTTTGCTTGAGTGCATTTTGGAAGAATTTCCAACTCCTCTCTCTATATCTAACTTGTGATTGAATGATCTCTTGTGTATCTTGCAGTCAAATAATCAATACGTTGATCTCAATTTCCGAGGTATAAATTATTCTGCTGAAGTTTATGTGAATGGACACCAGGAGATCCTTCCTAAGGGGATGTTTCGAAGACATTCTATTGATGTTACCAGTGTTCTCCATCCTCATGGTCTGAATTTTCTTGCTGTTCTGGTTCACCCTCCCGATCACCCTGGGAGCATTCCACCGCAAGGGGGTCAAGGTGGTGATCACGAGGTATGCATAGATCCTAGGATCCAGAACATTACCTTACCACAATGATCATCCACATTCCTAAGAGGTTACCTTTCTAGTTTATCATAATCTTCCTCTATAAAAAAACATCTTAGAGCTTTTATCTTTAGATCCATAGATAATCAAACTGGAATATTTAGTTTAAGTTTGAGTGGTTTCCTTATCAATTATCTTACCGTCTATATTTTTACATTACTAACTTAATGACACACACATACACAATTACTGTGTAAAGGCTGTACTGTCTTACAGACTTGGGCTTCTGCAAAGTAACACTTTAATATCCATTCAAATTTCAATTCGTAATGTAAAACCGGAACAGTTAAACAACTTGAGGAAAATTGTAATGAGTTTTCTTAGGTACCTCAGTCATCACTGATAGTTATACACTGCACAGATTAACTTTCCAAAATTAACAAAAATATTGATGCATTTTGAATGAAAGAGTGAGTTCGTCAAGAAGACAGATCGTGCACAACATATGATTACGTTTATCAGTCACAGATAATTTTTTTCATTGAGCTTTACTTCTTGATACTTGAATATAGAATGGCATGCTTACTCTATAAAGAAATGATATAAAAGTATGTGTCTGAACTCTTACAATAACCTTGGTATTGTCCTTACGCTATAGTTTCTTATTGGAAAGTCCTGAATACGAGTCTTTCTCACCATCAGTTTGAGATGGGCTTAGCTGTTTAGGACATGTTCTGGCTGTTTAGAATTATATCAATCTTAATATCTGTATTTTTTATTGATTCCCTGATTCTATACCTCACAGTCATTTTTTTCCATGGTAGATTGGTAAAGATGTTGCTACCCAGTATGTTGAGGGTTGGGACTGGATGGCTCCGATCAGGTAAAGATTTAATTATTGCAAGCTGATCACTTGTTTGATTATGCTCAATTCATTTTGACATAAATGATGTCAACCATTTTTTCATATTGAACTATCTTGTTTGTGACATAAATTAGTGTTCTTTGGAAGAATAGAAGTGGTAGGAATAACTTCAGAGTTCCCATAGATTATAGCAATAGACTAGAGTCATTTAGAAGGGAAAACCATCAAAAGCTTGAGTAGCGTTCTCCTCGTAAAATAACATTATATTTGTGCATAATGTCAAACTGGCAAATATGTGTTAATACTAAGTGCCATTTATTACTCAATATTAACATGAAAAGAAAGGGGACATGGGATCTACATATAAGGGGAAGTGTGACCAGCTATATTGTGTGGCATTCAGAACCCATTGGCATGTAACCAGGGAAGATTTACAGAGAACATGAACCAGAAACAACCGTACCTATGAGCGTGAATGCTCTGAAGAAGTTTCCTCTGCTGTTTTCTGGGTCTTTTTGGTACTAGTTTTTTAGAAAATTTGTTTTTTTTACTGATGATTAAAAACATAGCTATTCTCCTCGAAAGGTTAAACTCTGTAGATGTGGTAAAGAAGATGATTGGTGTTTTCTACCTAACATGTTACTGTATAACCAAAAAAAATTCATTGCAACCAAGTAATGAATTGAATACTTCTGAAATAGAAGAGAAACTGAAGGGTGGGTGGATGAGGGAAAGTGCTTCGGACTAAGAAAATATGGTACACATGACTTTTATCTTCAGTGGTTGTATGTTTGCCAAGTTCAGCATCTTCAGTGACTTTATGCTTGCCAAGTTGTCATGTAATTTAAGTGGCTTATTTTCCTTCCTAAAATGGCTGCAACTGCAAGAGTTGTGCTAAATGATTTCTTCTCAAAGTTTCTATTAAGGATCCAGGTGAACTCAGATTATTTTCTATGCAAAAGGAATGCAGTTTGTTTGTGCACTTTTTATCTTGTTTTACATTTTATGCTTTAAATTATGATGTACACCATACATTGACACCCCTGTCAGGGATCGAAACACTGGCATTTGGGATGAGGTGTCCGTTTCTGTCACTGGGGTGAGTTCCAAGTTTCAAAATCTGCTCATTATTTCTACTGCAAATATTTATACCCCTACATATGCATAATCAAATCTTGATATTCCAAGCTGTATATGAGATTTTGGATAGGAAACCTTGCCTATAGGCTGTAATGGTAGTGGAAGTTGTGTATCTTGGAAGTACACTTTTTGTTATAATTGGAATTACTTTTACTTTTGAAACTAGAATTCAAGATATGCTTTCTTGTTGTGAAATTGTGGAACTGATTATGAACTGTAAATGATACTTATGGCTGTTTTCTTGTTTATGTCATGCAGCCAATGAAGATAGTGGACCCCCACTTGGTTTCATCATTCTATGATGATTACAAGAGGGCATATCTCCATTGTACAACTGAGTTGGTTAACAAGAGTGCCTCAGTTGCAGAATGTACTTTGAATATCCAAGTGGCTACTGAACTTGAAGGAAACATTTGCTTGGTTGAACATCTTCAAAATCAACAAATACTGATACCTGCTGGTACAAATGTTCAGTACACAATTCCAGAGGTAAGTTAATTTCCTTTTCAGAACCCTGGTACTCTGGCTTGTGTTTTTGAACTCTCAATTATTGGCTTGAACAAGATTTACTTCTCCATTTGTTTTATTCGAGTTTCATTAGGTAGATGAGGTCTTTAATCTGTAAACATGTTTAGAAGAACCAGTTTTGCACTTGTGTTGACGAAACCCCTTAAAACATATTAATTCCTAGCTATTAGATTATGCAAAATAAAACTTTATTAGGTTCTCTGGAATTCATTAAATAGTTAGAATCCCATTTAAAGCTTCAGGTAGAGCCAAGTCTTCACAGTAGAAAACTATCAGGGACTCGAGCTTTTGGATCTTGAAAGCTGTCAACATTCCTGGCCTATGTTTTATTATGATATCTATTCCCTCAAGGAGCAATCCTATTCACAAGTTAAGCTACTTCATGGAACATAATAGTTGAACAAAAGAATTATTCTGTTCCATGTATGCAGATTAATCATACTTCTAAGTTTTTCTGTGGTTAAGAAAACAATTAATTCGATATTGTAAATAGTTATGGATACGTCCTTTGGCTTTGTTAATACTTGCGCATACCTGGATAATGTCCACTGGCTCTGGTAAGATAACATCATTGGATCTCATTTAAAATGCCAACTCTTGGCTCTCAAACTGCTCAAGTATGTACATTTAAGATGCCTATGTGATCCCTGGTATGCACAAGTTTTCTTCTGACAGCTAATCTGTTAGGCTTTGAAGAAATTTTTGAATGGATTTACTATTTCATTTATTCTTATTTCTGGCTTAAATTTTATATAATTGATTACGGATGTTGTGTCTACAGCTTTTCTTCTACAAACCCAAATTGTGGTGGCCAAATGGCATGGGAAAGCAATCACTATACAGAGTTGATATAGCAATTGAGGTAAAGGGTTATGGAGAGTCTGATTTGTGGAGCCATCATTTTGGCTTTCGCAAGATTGAGAGCCATATTGACAAAGCAACTGGTGGAAGGTAAAGCCTATCTTTAAGCCTTTCTTCTTCTTACTCCTGCTGTTAGTTCACTTTTTTCTTATTTGGTTGTGTATGTGGTTTTAGCTCCTTGACACTGCTTCTTTTCTTATTCATTCGTCTTCAAGGCTATTTAAGGTCAATGGGGAGCCCATATTTATCCGTGGGGGTAACTGGATAGTGTCAGATGGACTACTAAGGCTCTCAGAGAAACGTTATATGACAGACATCAAATTTCATGCTGATATGAACTTTAATATGATCCGTTGTTGGGGAGGTGGAATATCTGAGAGGCCAGAATTCTATCATTATTGTGATAAATATGGCATCATGGTAACTATTTATTCTTTATTTTGTGGTTTGCCTAGCTTCTGCGTAATTTAAAATGTGATGTTCATTTGTCTGTGCTGTTTGCCTTGACCGTGGCCACTTATGGAACCATCTGTAGCTCATGTATTGAAGCCATGCATAATCATGCTCTAACTGCAAGTCCTAGAATTTACTCTCTATTTGTTGCTCTCTAGAAGACTCCCATTGCCCAAGTGTGCTATAATGGATGTGCTATCAAGCTATATGCACGACCAATCTTTGTCCGTGTTTAACATGTATCCAGCAGCTTATGTTATTTTCTTTTAGTGCCTTTGGATTTTTGAAGATTCCTTTTCCCTTAGTCTTGGAAGTGACTTCTTTGTGGAGACGTGCATGAGTATTTCTTCTTGACTTTCTGAATACTTTCAGTTGCCTGGATGAAATCTCAATGAGCTCCAGAAGAAGTTTTAGCCGGCTCATGTTTCATTCTATATTGTGAGATTCAGTATTCTGGAAGAGTTCACGTTCTATAGTCGAGGGTAATTTATGTTTTATATAAAGCATGCAAGCTTTAAGATAAACTAGGGATTTTACACTTCTAACTCTTAACTTTAGGCTGAAAGTGCCAATATAACCCTGCAAAATGAAAAAGTGCCAAAATAATCCCGACTTTATGACAAAATGTGCAGTTATAGCCTTTTGTCACTGTTCCGGCATTGACTCGTCAATTTGGGTGTTGACCGGACCTGAAATGACAAAATTTGGGTGTTCATGATGGAATCAAGTAATAGATTGAAAATGTTGTAGAATTTTGTTTGATGGATTTTGCTAGTTGTGTCCATGGGGTGTGTACTGAATGTGAGTGTGTACACATGCATTTTCAAATGGTTTTGGTGAGGGTCTTAAAACATTCTGTAAAATTGTTCTTGTAGGTTTGGCAAGAATTCTGGATAATTGGAGATGTTGATGGACGAGGTGACCCCATATCAAACCCAAACGGTCCCTTGGACCAT
>JAULKJ010000008.1:7294924-7309447 GCA_032355405.1 Rubia balearica
CATATCTTTTCCATAGCTTAATATTTCAATTCCATAAATCTAATTCAATCTCATAAATATAGGAATTGATATATTCTTCAATCAAAACACCATGAACGAAAATACTTTTTCTTCTTCTCGGATTACAACTCCACCTTCCATGTATCACTAACATTCATTCTTAGATGTTTCAACACAAACTATCCATATTTGAATAATTTCCACAAATTGCAATAAAGTAAATCTGGACTTTACAACGGCCTTTCAATAAGTCATAGAAAAACCAAGATTTAGTGTAAATTAGAAAAAAATGAAGATAAATTTTTTTGACTTGTATGAATCGGGATATAAAGTTTATAACTATTACATGTTGCATAATAATTTTTTAATATTGCAACTAAAACCTCTTACATTTTATTATTTTAATTAAATCTCGTCTTTCCATAATCTTATAAGAAACACCTTTGAAATTTTAGAAACACCTTTGAAACACCTTTGAAATTTTAGATGAATAATAAAAAAAGAAACAAGAAAACAAGAATCACAAAAGTGCGTGTGGCACTGCTCGGAGTTACTGTTGCAGCAGCTGTTGAAACAAAGTCGCAGGATATCTATACCCGAACTCTCATATTTTCATTCTCTCTCTCACCTACAGCCTTCTTCTCCTCCAAGCATCAAATTCTCAATCCCGTTAAATAAGGTACCTCGCTCTCTCTCTCTCTCTCTCTCTCTCTCTCACGTGTTTTTTCCTCTCCTTAGAAACTCCTCCCACAAGACAAATCAGGATTGAACAAGTGACCACTAGGGTTTTAGCTACAGAATCAAATTTGATTTCTCAGCTCTGCTGCTGTTTTTTCTTTCTTCTTCTTCTAGTGAATGGCGGTCGGTGGTTCCCAGAATCGGGCTGGTGTTCGTATCGTCGTCGCCGGCGACGCTAAGACCGGCAAGTCCAGCTTAATTTTGACGGCCGCCACTGAGAATTTCTCTCCCAATGTTCCTTCGGTCCTGCCGCCAACCAGGCTCCCCGACGATTTGTTTCCCGATCGTGTTCCAGTCACCGTCATTGATACCTCCTCAAGGTGCTTTTGATTGTCAAGTATTTTGCCTTCTTATGCTGTTAAAGTTGCAATGCTGATTGTTTGAAGTTGTATAAATCAGCAGCTTTTGATTGTAAGAGAGAAAACAATCAGCTGTTACATAGCAATTAGTAGTTGGTATTTTTTTAAAAAATATCTCCGTTAAAGCTTTTCTCTGTTTACATATCACCACGTAGTAGCTATATTATCAAGAGCTGATTTATTTATTTATTTTTGCGTCACTGCAGCTCTGAGAACAGAAATAAGCTTGTTGAGGAACTGAAAAAAGCTGACGTTATCGTGCTAACTTATGCCTGCGATAGGCCCCAAACGCTGGATCGATTGAGTTCGTTCTGGCTACCCGAGCTTCGTCGATTGGAGGTTGGCATTTAAGACGCATACTGACTTTCTCTGATGCAGGATTCAGTGCATTAATTATTGTAGCATAAGGAAATTCATATCTGTATTTTAATTTCGGTCTTAATTTTCTTTTATTTGCTCGAGCAGGTTAAGGTTCCTGTTATCGTGGTTGGCTGTATGCTTGATAGGCGTGATGAGGAATATCCTCTCAGTCTAGACCAGGTGATGTCTCCAATAATGCAACAATTTCGGGAGATAGAAACCTGTATTGAGTGTTCAGCAGCCAAACTCATTCAGGTAACACTCTCAGTATGACCATTTTCGAGGGTGTTGGATTGTTCAGCTTGATATCACATTTTGAAAAAAAACTTTCCAAATTTATCTTTGAATTCTTTTTAAAATTATTCGTACAAGCGTTTGTTGGGAAAATAAGGTAGGTGACTCGGGAGTGAAGCAAAATTATTGAAAATTGAAAATAAGTTCTATTTTATTTGTTATAATTCCTAATCTTGCAGCTCATTGTTTCTTGAACCATGGAGTATTTGATCAATTGGTTTCTGGTACCTTGATCTGTTCCCTATAGTTCTTCTAGGTGTGTTGAAAACATGTCCTTTCGTAAACTTGTTTTTATATTGGGGTTATTTGAAGAACGCATCTTTGTGCTTCGCAGATAGCCGAGGTTTTCTATTATTCTCAAAAAACCGTACTTCATCCAACAGCTCCATTGTTTGATCAAGAAGCACAAACTCTAAAACCCCGTTGTGTGAGGGCCTTGAAAAGGATTTTTATTCTCTGTGATCATGACAGGGATGGTTCCCTCAGTGATGAAGAGCTGAACGAATTTCAGGTCTATTTCTGTTTTCCATGAGTAATGAACATTAATTGTATTTTCCAATTCCTGAAGTATGTTGTATTCATATTGGAATCTGCTAAAATACTTTCCCCTAAAATGATACTAAGGTTTGTTGTGTTCAGCCCTTCCTTACTTAAATTTGTCGTTTTTGTGCAGGTCAAGTGCTTCAATGCTCCACTACAGCCATCTGAAATAACTGGTGTTAAGAGGGTTGTGCAAGAGAAATTGGCTGAAGGTGTCAGTGAAGATGGGCTTACATTGACAGGATTCCTCTTCCTGCATGCTCTTGTTATTGAGAAGGGTCGTCTGGAGACAACATGGACTGTTTTAAGAAAATTTGGGTATAATGATGACATCAGACTTGCAGCTGATAGGCTTCCTCCTCCAATCAAAAGACATCCTGACCAGGTAGGGTTAATTGTAGCCATACCCTTGATCCCACATCTCTTATCTTTGTATCCATCTTATTCTTGAACATTCTTTTTGGCTCTGTCACTGGAACTCCGTCAACAACATTTTGGAGTTCAGTACAGCACACACCCTTAGAAAATATTTTATAAACTTCTAAATACTTTAATTGCTAGATTGAATACTTGCTAGTATTTTGAGACTTCTAACAACTTCTAGAATCAGACTGTAGAACAGGGTAACAAAAAAGTGGACCTCTTTCTAATTCAATCTGCGATTGAGCAGGATTTGTTGTGAAGAATCCGTGTTTCATTTCTCGCCAAGTCCAAACTTACATGGATGATATATCACGATGTGTCAATCTGCGATGATAATTGGTTTATTGAAATTTGAACTGAGACTGATCTGTCAAATGTAGAAAGGTAATTGTGAAATGGGAAGAATTAAAAATGTGGGAGGAATTGCGCTATATTTTCCGTTCTTGTGTGTTGATGGGGTATTCTTTATCAAATTAGTTGAAATAGTCAAGAATGGCCTGGCTAGCTACATGTAAAAAGATGATTTACTCCTCTTTTACCATCTCCATCAGTTTTAATAGAAAATTAGTGTTCAAAGTTGTTGATCCTTGGTGTGCATGGGTGTTCTGTACATTTTTTTGGTGTTTTGTTGCCTCTGGGTTGTTTCTTTGTCTTGGTTATCTCTAGCTTTTTGTTTGCAACACGTGTCACAAGAATGATAATGGTTTTTCTTTTCGTCTGTAGAGTGCGGAGCTGACAAATGAAGCATTGGATTTCCTGAGGAAGGCCTTCTTTTCATATGATATTGACGAGGTATGTTTATGCCTCTCATTTTTCTCTTTTCCTTTGTTAAGTGTGATCTTGGTACTGTCTCACCTACGATTTTCGATAGTGTTCCGTTGCATCTCAATTTAATCTGTAAATTTTAATGTCAGAAGTCTGTTGTCATATTTTGACCTCCTCCTTTTCTGGAATCTGCAACTTTTTTCTCCTTGGAATGTATGGCTTGTAAGCATTAACCTTACACTATAGCCTCTCCTCCTCTTTTGGGGGTACGAGGACATAAGATGAGTCAGGGAACATCTGTTTTATCATATTAGGAATAGAGGCGTTTGATTAAGTTTATTTCTTATTTGTTTATTCAGTTTTGCTAATTCATTTGAGCATTTTTTGTTGGCTGTAGGTCCCAGTTTCGGAATAATTTCATATTTCTTATTTACATGGCTTGGGTATTTAAACAATCTCTTGTTCTGAAAAATACATATAAGTTTCTTGTTATCTGGGTTTCATTGAGACTCTAGTTATCTAGATTTTTTTTCTCAAAGGTTTAGATTGCTTAATGGGCCACATGTTAAATTAATGATTTGAGCAGATTTTCATTTGGTCATTTTTTCTTTCCTCTCTTGGTATGCGGATAGATTTTTTTTTTCTGGGTAATGAATTAGATGGTGGTAGTAGGTGTTGACATATAACATTTTCGTAGGGATCTTGCCATTTTTATACTCACCTCGAGGTTTACTGCTTTCTGTTCATTAATGTGCACTTTGGCTGGCCTGTGTTTGACTGGTAAAACTGTGTATGCTTTAATGTCTCAAATGTGATTTTATCCTGCTCTTGGTGGAATAATGGTGAGACCTATATTTTTGTTCCATCTGTTGAAGGATGAAGATTGACTTCTCTTGATTGTGATTTGTTTCAGGATTCATCTCTCAGAACAGCTGAACTTGAGGATTTATTTTCAATTGCACCAGAAAAGTAACGTGAATTTCTTGCATACAGCAAATTGTTGCTATTTTGAGCTGTTAGAGTGTGATCAATTGATCCTAACAATACTTTTACAGTAGTGTCTTTATTGTTCAGTGGGGAATTAGAGAAAGTTGAGCATTATCAAATAACTTGTGAAAACTACTTGGATTTGCTAATATGAGTTGGCATGGGTATATGTTTGTTTGTGTTATCTCCTTCTGGGTTTATATATTTTTGGCAATTTCACAGTTGCTGCTATATCTAGAAGGCCTTTATTGGCAATTTCTATTAAAAAATAACTAGAACATTCTTTGACTGTATATGAGAAATTTTGATCTATAGTTTTGAGCTGGTAGTGCCTGTTGTCTAGAAATAAAATTTGAGACATTTGGCGTATCTGGCAATATCCTCATCTTGATTTTTATTCATTGTTTCTGTTCACTATGAAGAGTTTCATCTTGATCTAAAGTTTCCTCCTCGGAGCCCTATACCTTTTCAGATAAAAATCAATAAAGTGTTAATTTTAGGTAAAGATAGCTTGGTTCAGCAGTATACGCTGTTTCCATGTGACCTGAGGTCATAGATTGAAGTGGTTGGTTGCAGTATCATTTTGTAGATATATTAAGTAAGGATGCATTTTTCTGGTCTTAGTGGCTGGGTTCTACCCAGGAATCTGCACATGTGGCGGCTTTTTTGCGTTTGGCTACCCAAAATGCTGTATGTCACACTAGGGAAGGCTTATACAAGTAGAGAGTCATGTAAAATTTTGAGTTACCAAAGTGGAATAGTTTTCATATTCTCAGGAAGAATGTCAATGATTACTTCATTTGATGGAAAAACCCATACCGTTCTTATACTAACTTTCCCACTTTCATTGCACTTGTTGATCCCATTTTTAGAACACCGACCAGTTCTTATTAGAGGTGTACTACACTCTTGAATAAGAAGTATGACACATATAACCTCAAATACTCTGTTTTACTCATTTGTGCATTTAAATTAGAATTAAGAGGGGGTTTTGGCGTGCTCATATTCCTTGTATTGAGTTTAGCAGTTGAGGTTTTGGTTATCATTTGGCTGTGGATTTTATTACACCATTTATACTTGGTTGATAGGCTTGTTATCATTTATGTTTTAAATAGAGGTCTCTTTTAAAGTTCCACTTCTAGTCTTTACCTTATGATAAAATCATTGATGTACTCAACATTTAATCTTCTTTCATTGTTCAGTCCGTGGAATGAAGCACCCTATAAAGACGCAGGAGAAAAGAATGCTCTGGGTGGGGTTACATTGGATGGATTTTTGTCTGAGGTTTGTACAATCCATATCTTTTTCTTCTATTATAAGGACACATTTGGGTATCTATTGATGTTTTTTTTCTTAGTCCTGAAA
The DNA here is from genome assembly GCA_032355405.1 of Rubia balearica. NCBI lineage: Eukaryota > Viridiplantae > Streptophyta > Magnoliopsida > Gentianales > Rubiaceae > Rubia > Rubia balearica. The sequence continues at coordinate 7,300,756 of JAULKJ010000008.1, forward strand.
CGTGTTCCAAATAATCTGCTTCACCCGCATACTTGGGGCTGTTGCAGGGAGTGGCAGAATTATGATTGTTAAATATGTTATGTTTGATTCTAAGCATGTGTATGAATCAGGCTAGTTTAGAACAAACAAAGCTGATTTTTTTAATGTGTATAAATTATAACTATCATGTTTAATCTTCATTTACTTGGGTTGAATTATCCTATTTATTATGATGACCTTATAAGCAGCTGCGCTGTTATCACGACTGTTGAAATCTGTGACGGTTGCTTTTGAGTATTGAAACTTTGCTTATTAAAATTTCTGTATGTGTTGCATAGTTTATTTAATAACTTAATTTTGTGGTGTGCAGTGGGCCCTGATGGCACTTCTGGATCCGGTTCGGTGTTTTGAGTATCTTATTTATCTTGGATATACTGGTGATGTTTCATCTGCCATCCGGGTCACTCGGAGGAGACGGTTGGATCGTAAAAAGCAACTTACGGAAAGAAATGTTTTCCAGTGCTTTGTCTTTGGGCCCAAAGGTGCTGGGAAGTCAACTGTGTTAGATTCTTTTACTGGAAGGTGTGCACTTGCACTTGCATGTTTATACTTAAAATTAAATCTTATTTTATTTGGAAAACATCCTGTTTGTGAATAATCATTGGAGTAATTGCTTTGCCATTACAGGCCTTTCCCTCAAGGATATGCTCCAACTAATACTGATGACCATTATGTTGTTCATGTTGTCGAACAAGCTGGGGTAAGTTACAGTTATCATCTTGTTTTAATAGAAGAAGAAGAGAAACCTCTAAAATGCTTAATAGGACTTCGGAGCTAAATATAATTGCTGACATTATACATAATTAAATACCTTGACATTTTTTTAAGCCTATAGAGTAGTAGAAAATGCTTTTCTTGTAGAAAAGGCTTTTCTTTAATATTTTCTGCCTTGTATTTGACTTTATCATGCAGTCTCTTGCTTATATTCTGCTCTCTGACTTGTTAGTTTTATTGTTTTCTCTGGTCAAGTCTTTTGCCTAATACATTCATGTCATCTGTCCAGGGCATCAGGAAAACTCTCGTATTACGTGAGATTCCGGAGGATAATGTTAAGAAGTTTCTATCTAACAGGGATGCATTGGCGGCATGTGATGTTGCACTATTTGTTCATGACAGGTAGATGAAGCATATATGTGCTGAACGTTGATCACTTTTTACTGTATGACTGTCAAATGGTCTAAGTCAGTTACTTCTCTCTTTATCTTTTACTGTATGTGCCATGATGTTATTGGGGGTGTTTCTGTCAAATAATTTCTTAAAGGCTTTGGATGGGTATGGATCGATGTGGATATTATCCATACCAAAATTGAATCCTACTTTAGCACGTCAATTTATTGAGTTGTTTAAAATACTATTGTGTTGGTAACTCTTTGTTTGGAGAGCAGTTGGTCCTTCTATGCTCTCTTGGAAATTTATTTTTGTATCATCACATTCTGATGAAGATGATGATTATGTTGGTTGCTGCACTTTGCTGCTCTGATTACTATTACTGTTTTGGTAACTGGTGCTTCCACCCAGATCTCGAGCATCTTCATGGAAGAGGGCTGCTGAATTGTTACTTGATGTTGCTAGCCAAGGGGAAGCTACCGGTTATGAGGTTCCTTGCCTCATAGCTGCAGCTAAAGATGACCTTGAGCCATATCCAACTGAAATACAAGATTCAACAAGGGTAATGATTATGTGAGCTGTTATCTTCTGAATTTGTTTTATTGCAACCAGAAAATATTCTTTCAAGAGTTGGTAATTAATGAGTGTTGCTTGCATCATCATTATCATGCATCTAATCATTAGTGGGTAGTTATTAACTTATTATATCTATCTTCTGAAATTAAGTTACTGTGGACTGAATGTTGGTTACTTGTGTACTTAAAACCGTAGTTGTATAAGTTGTATCCATGGGTGGTTACTTCCATTGAGGTAAAACAAGAGTTCTTAGGTATCATGGGATTTATATTACAAATATCAGTCTGATTGATAAAAGCTCATTAGTTATACACGTAGTCTTTAACTATATATTCTTGCATTCTTATACTTCGTGAAGATAAGTAGCTGTTTATTGGAAGTAATTGGCTTGGTTTTTGGCTAGTTTCAAATTTGTATATTGTTGACTTATGTGTGGGAAAGATGTATTTACCCCAGTCAGTATTCTCTGTTGGAGTTCCCTTCTTCCGTTCATTGAACCTGTTTTAAGCAACTATTTCTCCAAATCTGTCCTACCACAGGCTCTTCGGACTTGGCATTATTGATTCGTTCTGCTAAGGCTAATATTAGATAGCGGTACTACTGGAGCAACCAATTTGTTCTGTTTAGTTTTTCTCATCATTCTTTATTTGAAATTTCTGTGGGTTGTATGTTCTTTTGATGTGATTCCCTAATACCCCTATATTGTGTATAATAGGTTAGTCAGGATATGGGGATAGAGGCTCCGATACCGATCAGTGCTAAGCTTAGGGATCTTAATAATATTTTCCAGAGGATCGTAAGTGCTGCAGAGCGCCCTCATCTGAGTATTCCTGAAACTGAGGCGGGGAAAAGCCGTAAACATTATCATCGGCTAGTTAGTCGCTCCTTGATGATTGCATCAGGTATGTAGATCATCTGAAACTGTGTTCAATATAGCTCTCAGTTTTCGGTGTTGTATCCATCTCTGGAACTCGGGAGTACTATTGTTACCTATTGCCAATACTGTTGTTAATAAACAATAATTAAATTATATGCGCCTTGAGTTGTTAATAGTTTACACGTCATTACAGTTGGGGCGGCTGTTGCTATCGTTGGATTGGGTGCTTACCGAATTTATGCAGCGAGAAAGAACTCCTCTGGCTGATGAATTTGACAGCTGTCCTCAATGAATGGCTGTGTTCTGATAGTTCATTCAAATGGTTGCTTGCTTGAATCATCTGTATAACTTTCTTCCTGTGGTGGTTAGCTGTGATTGAGTAGGATGTATGGGATGAAAAGAATATAGGTCTCAAAAGTGGTATTTGAGAGCTGCTGTTGATGACAAAAAGTTGGGATGTATGATAAAGCGATAACTGTGACTCAAATTTTGCAGATGTCAAAATCTGAATCTATGGGGAACTCTAGTTTTCTGTTGCGATTACTTTGCTTCCATTTTCAGAATGTAATCAATGCTGATTTTGTTAAAATGAGTTTAAGAAAGATAACACCATTACTTATAATCTAATGGAACTGGAAGTACACATTCTTTACAAACATAGCTTCTGTTGATCTCCCGTGAAGATCGTGTAATGTAAAACATATTTTTTCGATAGTGTAAAATCGAAATATTTGGGTTCTATAGCCTCTGTTTACATTGGTAAAATTTGGAGGTATGATCATTTGCAGTTGTGACCTTGTACCGGAATAAAGCTAGATTTATTGGCGAAACCTTTCTTGCTCAATCCGCAAAACCGACGAGTCTTGTCGCTTTGGGTTTTCTCCCTTGCTACTGCTGCTTCCTCCAGCTGAAAACAGTAATCATCAAATGTCTGCAAGTTGACATGAAGTCTGAATCCTAGCGTAAGCAACACCTTCAGCTCCAGCTTGTTCATTTCTGAAGAGCTTATGCCTCCTACCTTGGCATAGTATGCGTTGTTGTAACACCTGATGCATTGAACCTCACACTCGATAAAAAACAGCATGAAAATATTCTTCATGCTCAATACCGAGAAATGTGGCTGCAGTGACAGAAACAGTGGAAATCATGAAAAAGATGGTAGCAGTAGTACTTACTCATCCTCCACATATTTGACAGCCAAAACGAAGCTAGTGATGAGAAGGCGATGAACATTGAGAGCTGTGAGATACCCTTTGGTTTGCTGAAGATATCTGTCCAAGTAAACATAGGCCACGACAAAGCAAGAATTGCTGCAGTTTGCATACTTGAAAATGCGCTCGATGTACTGCCTGATGCTCAATCCAGGCACTCTGGAGCCGTCAAACATGCTTCCAACTTCTCTCTTGTTTGATCCCTTCAACGATTTCTCGTTCTTGACGATGCATTTCTCTAGAGTTGATGCAAGGATCTCCAGTATCCTGGGCGATGAATCTGCATTTTCATCATGTGTTGAAGATATCCGATTCAGCACCTGTCCTCCCATACCTGAATGACCAATGCTGGAGTTCAGTTGTGTTTAAGCCTTGTAAACCGGCCTAATCTGATGAAATCTGACCAAATTGGAGATTCAGTTGACAAGGATAATGAGTAGAGCTGTTGACATGTTGATTAAAAGTTACTTTCGACGGTTTGGGTAATGGCTACAGCGTGCCTGATTTGAAAGGGGAGTAAATTATTAGTTGTTCAGATGTGTATTATGACACCTTTAATTAGCTTCTTAGTATCATCATCATCATCATCATAATCATCATGCTTGCTTGCATCTTTTTGGTTTTGCAAATGCGGCAGTTGTGCCAGAGATTAAAGGTAAAGTTTCCATTTGAAACACACATTCCACCAAGATGTAGAGCCACATGGTTTTCAAATTCAAACAAATTACTCGAGCTGTCTAGTACTCTCAGTTGGGAACTTACTACTTCTCTTTCTCTTTCGTTGAATGTGACACCATAGTTTTAAATGTTTGAATTTAGGTGAATAAAATAAGTGGATGAAATTGAATTTAAAAAGGAAAAAGTATAATGAGGGGATGAAATTGAAAGAATCCTGCCATAAAAGAAAAGTGTGTCAAATTTACAAAAACAACCAAAAAAGAAAAGTGTGCCACATCCAATATAACATTAGGAGTATTTTTTGTTTTAGTGCCAACGGTAAATAGTTTTTAATCAATATTAGTGCAGGAATAAATATTACCGGCACTAATGCACAATGTTTCCTATGTACTTGCACGGAACCGTCTCCTATTGAGATTATGAAGTCGGGACCTCCCATTTCGTAATATTGGAATAGAATATGTATTTATGAAAAGGCGATGAATCAATTTAATTATGATTTGTAATGGGTAAAGTGGGTTTATGAGTTTCTTGTAATTTGGATCATGATTTGTAATGGGTAAATTGTAAGTGTGTAAATTTATTGTGGCTGATGATTGTTAGGTGGCAGTGGACGGTGATGGTGGTGATGGTGGTCTTGGTGGTGAATGGTAAAGGTTGCAAGTGGGTGTTGGGGAAGGGGGAAGGTAGAAGGGCACTGTAGTCTTCTTACGTCTTTCCAAATTTTGAGACAAACTCTCTTTCTCTGCAGATGAATCCCTTTCTCTATAGATGAAGTTGGGATAGAGGGAGTATCATATTTTTATACAATATTTCATATAAATATATAGCTTATCATGCTTTTAAATTAAAAATTATAACATCTAAGTTAAAAAGCACTTCCTATGTTCCTCTATTAATGACACACTTGCCTTAAAAAGGATCTTTTAAAAATGACACACTTTCCATTTTTGGTTAGATTCCTTCAATTTCATCCACTCATTATGTTTTTTTTACTTTCTGCATCCATAAACATCTACTCCCCCGTCCCTCTGAAACTGTCTTATATCTTCTATTTTCACTATTCATTGATAATTTTATTATATTAATATCTTAAATTATGCCCAACAATAAATTATAAAAATTAAATATTCTAAAAATATGTTACGATGAATCTATCAATATATCATACGATAATTTTTACATTTGTATGTTTATAGAGTTTCTCAATACAAATTGCATAAACTTTACTGATGAATAGTGAAGTAAGACACACATGGAGGGTTAGAGAGAGTACTCATTTTCTTCACCTAAATTCTAATTTCAGAACTTATGGTGCTACTAATAGAGATACTAGGGAGTATGTTTTATAATTTATGTTTTGATTCAACACATAACATATTATCAAATATCAAATGCAAGGTCACGTGTAATGAAATTATGGAGATATTGTAAATACACGTGCATCTTATGGATTAATTGATTGGCAATTTGTGAACTTATGGTAAAGAAGAAAAACTTACCATGTTGGAACATGATCTGCGTGGAAAGCAGATTTGCGGAAGGAATAAATATTGCAATTATGGTTTATGGAAAAATAATATATCACGCAATATTTGATTCAGAATTAGAAGCATAACGGAATTGTGGTAAATCCCTACTTTTATGGAATTGGAATTGAAAGAATATTGTGGGATATATGAGATAAGGAAAATCCGTTTATTTATGGGATTTAGATATGCTTCAAAGTAGATAATGAATAGGAATATTAAGGAAATAATTATGGAGCTATTATAATCTCCTATGGACTATAAAAAGGGACATTACACGGCTGCAACTCTACGTGAATTTAATTGATAAAAATCTGCATTCAGATTTTATATTCTTGCCGAGAGAAGAGTTACCTAGAGCCAAAATCTGACTATGTTCCAACACACCAGACCTGTGTGCTAAAATTCAGAACATATGCCTTAATTTCTCGGGAGGAGGAGATCCAGCGTTGACGAATTTCAAGGTCAGAGGGAGTCTGATCAAGGCGGATCGGTAGCAATGGGAGGTTGCAAAATTCACGTTTAGATTTAGAAAAGATAAGTATTGTATGGTGTACTTTGTACTATATCTTTCTGATTAGTGGATTTATTCTGAATTGGGTCAAGCCCGACGTAGGTGGATTTCACTGAACTGTATAACCAAGTCGTGTGTCTTGCGTGCATTTTTTTATTTACGTACTTGGTTAGGATTACATTGGAACATAGGCAAAATATAGGTTTACTAGTTAAAGCTAAAACGGTAAAACCAGTTTTTCAAACACCAATACCAATTTTGGAGGCATCAAAATGAAGCTCAAACGGCTAGGAAAAATCAGGAAACACAAGAATAGAGGCAGAAGTTAACCGATGCTTAATTTTATGAAAAGCAGTTTCGGTTGCGTCAGTCCACGGAAATGTAGTACCCTTCATGCAGTCAGTGACCAGGGCCATGATGCCACTAAATTGAGGAATAAATTGTCGATAGAAAGAAGCTAAACCATGGAAACTACAAACTTCAGTAATAGAAGTAGGATGTGGCCATTGTAAACAACAATATCTTTACTCAGGCCAACCCGGGGTCCATCTGAAGAAACCACATTGGCACATAGGCCAAATTTTTTATTAAATCAGTTAGAAAAACACACTTGACAGTAGCAGCATAGAAATTATCTCTACGAAGAACCAACAATACTTCTCTCAATTAGTCAAGATGAATAATAGAATTGACACTACAGATCAAAATATCATCAAAATAAACCACGGAAAATTTTCCAATGAAAAGGCATAAAGCCTGGTTCATCACACACATGAAAGTACTAGGGGCATTAGAAAGACCAAAAGGCATCACCAACTACTCTTATAAGCCTTCACGAGTTTTAAATTCAGTTTTTCATTCATCTGCCATACAAATACGAATCTGATGGTACCCACTCTTCAAATCCAGTTTCCTAAAAACACAAGCACCATTCAATTAATATAACAAGTAACCCAACCGACGAATAGGAAACCGATAACGTACCGTAATCTTGTAAATGGAACGAATGTCCACACACATACTCCAAGTACCATCCTGTTTCGGAGTAAGGAGGGCTGGTACAAGAAGGCCTAAGACTCTCATGAATATGGCCCTTAGCAAGTAGCTCCTCCACATATCGATGCAACTCTTTATGTTCTTTAAGACTCATATGATGATGACGGAGGTTGGGTACTGCAGTGCTCAGCACCAAGTCAATGTTATGCTTAATATCTTGCAATGGTCGCAAATCTAGTGGTAGAATCTCTGGAAGATATCACCAAATCGGGAGATTGCTTCCTCCAACTTTATAGGCTTTATGGCCAGCAGAGTGGCACATTTAGCCTCCAGTCGATCCCTCTTCGTTGCTTCCTCTAACAACCTAGACTTACACTCAGTCAGCTCCATCTTCAGTCGATCGGTAGCCCCCGCTTCTTGATTTTGGAGGAGGATCGTATTATTTCGCTCCATTCGAAGGAACCTCAGTTCTTGCTGAAGGTGTTCCATCTCATAAAAGAGGGATATCTCACGGGATTTATCCCTCTGAAGGGCATACTCTTGATCTTGAATAATCCGGTCTCTCCCAGCCATAAGCCTCTCGAAGGAGTGAAAGGCATCCTCGAGGATGCTGAACTCCCTTCTAAGAGTTGCCCAAAACATGTTCCACCGACGGGAGTAGAAAGACAACCCGGGCAAGAAGGTACCCAGGGTTTGACACTATATGAAAAAACAGACAGTAAAACAGCTCAGGAGAATGAAAAAGAGATCTTTATTAAAAATAGAATTACAGGGAGAGGCCTATGGCCTTGAAATCATACATCATTTTCGGGAGAGCCTAGACTATCAGCCGCTCTTGACCCTTGATAAGCCTCGAAGATGCTACCGCGGGGTAGGGCGTCTCCCATCGGAGGGTTCGGGCTCACTCTTTCCCTAGGCTCTAACTCAGCAGGGGGCCTTCTTGCACCAGGAACCCTGCGCTTGATGGCCGCCGCAGTGGTCGCATCCTCCGGAACAGCCCCGGGAGAAGAAGCTGGAGTATTCCAGCCAGGCACCTCGTCGCCCTGGTACTGGGCCATGTCTTCGACAGTGAAGGGCCTGCCCCGCTGTTCTAGACGCTGGAGGAAGGGCAGCGATATGAACCCCTGCATGGCAAGCTTCCTCTGAGCTTCCCTTTCAGCTCGGG
>JAULKJ010000008.1:7335892-7352169 GCA_032355405.1 Rubia balearica
CAAGAGGACATGAAGAAGGAGTAAGTCAAAGCACATTGGCTATTCTCTTGTGTTCATCTTGCATAACACAGATTACATTTCTCACATTGCTGAACATTTCCTTATGTATTTCTCTTTCTAGGATGGTGCATAGTTCAAAATGCCATAGGGGTTATATAACTTTCTGGTCCAAATCGTTCTGCTTTTTCTCTGGGATTAGCTCTTGTTTGTATATCCTTGTTCTACTTCTACTGAACTACTTCTTTATAGTTGCTGCACTGTTACTCACCTATGTAGGATATTAATAATGTTTTAATAGTTTTTGCGGTGATGTTAATGAACGGTTCCTAACTTCTGAAAGAAGAAATCCTTTGGAATATTGGCGATGCAGTTGCATCAGTAGTTTGGCACCTCCTTTTGTTTCAGTAATTAGTAATTTAGTTATTTCTAGATGTGTGTCATGTGACACTGTTTTTTAAACTACAAACACAGCTAATCTAGAGCAACAAATTTAGGTTCATTTATCAGTATATACTGTTTCCAGTTGAACTTCTTTCAATGGTTCATCTATTTACTTAATAGGTGCAAGTTCTTGTAGCCTGTCGATACTACGCACTTCACAAATGGACCACTTTTATGTGATTGCTTTTATTTGTTTGAATTGATGATTTATGCAATTCTTGTTGGGATTAGCTATTGTTTACACATTTATTTGCTTTTGCTTCATCAAGTTCTTTTGTTTCATACCTTATCCTTGTTTTGCATACCAGAGTTGAGAAAGTAGTTTATTGACTTAATGTTAGATATATATATGGGTCATCACATGCTATCTAGTGCATGGAACGTTGCTGTTGTTGATTGTAAATGGTCAGGAGATGAGAACTGAGGCTAACTTAAACTTTACAAATTCGATAAGAGATTTTACAGGGAGCAGGGTATCATGATGATGTGAGATGACCCAACAATTTTTCTTGTCCATTTCTCTGTTTTTGGGTGTGGGATGGAAAGGGGTTCCAAAAAAAATTCATGTTGCCTTCATGTTTGTGCAGCCTCTCTTTCTGGTGGTAGATATATCTTGCAAGTCAATTAATGTTTGCTATAACCTGTAGGAGGATACTATCAATGTATGCTTCTGTCACAAAGATTATTCCTAACCTGGAAGATCAGTCGAAGATATCTGGTCGTATCCTTTCGAATCTCCTGTTTGAATGTTATTTTCCCCCTGAAGATGAACTCTTTACATGTTTAAAGATGAACCGTTTGGCATCATATTGCCATTGTTTTCCTTTAACTTCACTAATCCTAGATATTTTGATGGGTGATAAAAAAGTGGTGCAGAAATGTGAATTTGACCCTGCAAAGGAGACTCCATTTGATACTTGCAACGACATCTGGAAGATGATAAATTGATAATATATCTCCCAGCTTTGTCTTGTGAATTTGGGAGCAGCCATGTACTGCTGAAATGACGTGGTTGGTTCCATTTCATCGATTGGATGACTTATTTATGGTCAATTTACGAGTTGAAATGTTCGACATCCATCATACCTGGAGAACTGTGCATCAATAGTTTGTGGTATGTAATCGTTCAGTGTTGTTAACTTGCAAGGCTCTACTAGGAGGTTTTTGGGCATCGTCAAGTTGCTCTGCCCTCTTTGTATAATATGGTAGTGGTGCGAAGAGAGGTGTTTTGGTTCGTCGGGCATGAAGTCTTGCTTGTGAGTGTTTTTGGGATTACAGTAACTAGTGTCACTTATGTTGATGTTAATTCAGTCTTTCGGCCATTTCAATTTCCCACTAACGTCTTCAGTTTAAACTTTAATCTTCGTTTGATGAAACCACCTGATTACTGTTTTAACATTCAAATAAAAACTAAAGTGAGTCTACTCTATTTTTTACTTACACATTGCATTTGTTGAATTACATAGTATTAATTTTAAATTTTAAAAGTACTATATTATATTTTTATATTTTCACGTTCAAATACAAATTATTACTTGTTTTAACTTTTTAAATGAAATTTTAAATTTTATAAAATTACAATATTTAAAATAAAAAATACAGTAGATTATTCATAAACTTGTAGACATATTGCTTATCCAGACACTTTCTTTTATATCTAAATTCATATTTCTATATGATAAAAACAATTTATTTATTTAATTGACACATTCATTTTTTTTCCATTTCTTCATCCTCTTCTCGCTTCCTGCTTGAAAATCGACTCACATAACTTGCACTCTTTTCATCTCCACCCCATCCCATAAATAAATAATAAGAACACTTTTAACCATAACTTTAGATTAAAAGTGTGAATATAATGTTGCAAAATGAAAATGTGTCAAAAATAATTCTAACTTCATGACAAAATGGGTAATTATAACGTTTTGGCCTATTTTCGGCGTTGACTGAATGAATTTGTCATTGATCGAATTTGAAATGATGAAAATACCCCCAACTCTTATGTTGAAATTTTGTTCTCAATTTTACCCCTTCTCCTCTTCCTCTTCAAATCCCCTTCCTTACCCCCAACCACCACCCTGCCATCATGGCGCCACTCCCAACTTGTCGAAACCCTCTGTCCCGGCTCAACCCCTCCACAGCCTCTCACTAGCTGGTATACCCCCTCTCTCTTAGCCCTTCACCACTGGACTACTGCCGATGCCATTCACAACTTGTCGAAACCCTCGGTCCCAACTTAACACATCCCTAGCCTTTCCCACCCGCCCTTCCCACCAACTCCTCCCTCCTGCCCAGGCCTGCCGGAATCCACCCAGACCCTTCCCACAAGACCCTTCTCATCCCATTTCCCCTCATCACCAGCCTCTCTCTCTCTCTCCCTCACAGACTCGCCCCGCCACCCACCATCACCACCCACCTCTCCCTCCCTCCCAGATCGGCACAAGAAATGCTTGTTGCATCTTAGTTAACAATTACATTTTTATGTTTTAGTTAGCAATTATATTTTTCCTTTTCTTTTTTCCTAATTTCTGCTTATGGTTTGTAGCTTGTTGGTCAAGCTTTCTATAGCTTCAAGAGAAATGTTGACATTGTCACTAGGGAGTTGATTTCTAAGTTGGGCAAAGATGTTGCAGATGATTTTCCAGCTCTTGATTCCCAGTCGACTCGACCTGTCAGTTCATAGGAATATTATTGTAATCTGAAAGTGTATGAATCCATTGATGAAATCATTAAGAATGTTATGAATAATCATGCTTCTATTGGTGTTTCTTTGAATAAGGGACCGGGCCCACATTTAATCTTGGCGTAGATGGAGTTGGAGAATCATCAATGTGGTCAATTCTAAGTAAGCTGCTAGAAAGGGAAACAAGTCTAGAAAAATAAATAGAATTTGATTATGAAGGAATATTAGATGACATTCATGTTCCAATATTGTTGGTTGATTTGTTAGTGTTGATGCACTGATTTATTGATGTTTCATGTTGACTTGGATATTCCAGTTATTATGTTACGGATTTGTTAGGTCATTTGAACTCTTTTTTTATGAATGATGTCAAATGGTTTGGCAGTCGTGGTGATTTACATGTTCACTGGCTGGCGTAATATTTTTTTAGTTTTTCTATTTTTGTGGTGAATGTGATCATTTTGGAAGTTGATTTGATGTTCCATTTTTAGTAGCTGATGTTTTATCTTTCAATGTTTGTTCCGATGTCAAGTTTTTTTTACAAGGTTTTATTTAAAAAAATTAAAATTAAAGATTGCCACTTTTATATGCTAACTTTATATGTTTTTGTTGTAACAATGATGATTCTTTGAATTCGTCATTGTTGAGTTATAAGTGTTTGATATTTTATGTCTGCAATAAAAATTACTAAAAATACTTTTTCATCCATAATATACATGAAGTCATACGAATCAACTTAAATTTGTATATCATCAAGTAAAAAAAGAAGAGCATCAGTGGATAGATGCGGGACATCAAAGAAGTTAATTCAATTGCAATAACAGTGGAATGTATAAGTTCAATAAAACTTATGAATTTCCTGTTTAAATTAACATCCTCTTCAGTACGTCTATGTAAAACATCAAACAAAAAAATTGAATCATCACGGTGTAACATCACAGGATGACGGTAAATAGTAACCATCTTCCAACAAGTTGGTCTTACATCAATTGAGCACTTGGTGTCTTGGAACCAAATTCATTTCTCATTGGAGTCTTCCTTTCAAACTTACCTTTTAATCTTGCATTTATTCCTTTTTTTTGGTGGATCGAGAATTTCGGGAACTGTCTTTGTTGATTAATCTCGTGTTTTTTTGTTGCTGAATGTTCTTGTGTATCCATTGCATTCATTTTATTGATTGTAGTTGAGTCTCTATTCAGGCATTCTTCAAGGAATTTTCAAGTTTCTATGTTCACTTCACCAACACTAGATTGTAGTACTTGCGTAGAATATCATGACTCCATGGTATTTTACCTTTCATCTTCTTGTTTTGTGGTGTTGTTCCTCTAGGTACCTTATTCCACATTTCTTATTTTACCGTCTGTGTCTATCTCTTGAGAATGTAATCTTTAAGAATGGAAGTGATGTACAAATGGAGGACATGAAGAGTATGGAAACACAACAATCCTACCTCTTCAAAGTACTTGCAAAAGAAGTTGATATCACCTTTTGATCTTGTATATTTGTAACATACCTTCTCCACCGTCATTGTTTTCAGGGTGGACTTCGTAGACTTCTTTGAACCCAAGGCTAAATGTTTTTACAACCTTACTCTCCATGGCAAGCTTCCATTCTCCCTCGAAGTATTTGTGCAAATTCTATGTATATGTTTCAGTTACATGTTTCAACAATTCATGTCCTTGCTCCGCTGAACCTTGGTTTTCCTATTGAACTGTTGTATCCTTTGCTTGTCTTTGTGCTTCTCCAGCTCTGTATAGTTTATTCAAAGATTGAAAAAAAAATTGTGTCAAATTTGTTGTTTTGTTGGCACTGATGATGATTTCCTTGTTTGTGCTTTTACTTCTCTGTGATGATAATGTCCTAGTCGAGAAGAAGTCCTTGGTCAATGCTACACACCATTTCTCTCAAAGTTCATAGAGGCGCTTGAACCACTGGTTGTTCTAAAGCTTGTACATATCTATTATAGAGTTCCAACATTTCTGGAATTCCTCTTCATTCTCATAATTTTTCAAACAATGATCAAATGCCATGCCGAGTTCTTCATCGCTCTTCAATTTACCACAGTGACTGATTGTATTCTGTTTCAAATGCCACAAACACAACCTGTGTCTTGTGTTACTAAACACCTAGTACAATTATTGGTTGTAGTGTGAAATATCAATCAGTTATTATAAAAGGTTACAAGCTACTGTTAAAACATCAAGCATTATGTATTAATATTTTTATTTAATTCAGAAAGCATCAAGCAATTTTTCATTCAACTTCTGGTCATAATATAGGAATATAATACATGTATGTAGATATTATTAATATACTGATGCTGAACTCTTAATACATCAACCCAAAGTCTTGAACGATCGCATATAGTTTTTGGAACATCAATACAAATATGATTATATATTATTTGTGTAATCATATATGTTTAGCTCTTAAAACATCCACCCAAAGACTTGAAAGATCACATTTCAATTATTGCAACATCTATAGAAATTGAGTAAGGTGTAGTAAGTACTTTTTTTATTGCACCTGTCATAGCTGAGTCCTGGGAAGTAAATATGGTTACTCCCTCTGTCCCAACCCAAATCACAGCCCAATCATTGAACACCATTCGATAAACATGTTTGACCATAAATATGTTTAGCTACGTACAATTATGGTAAATAAAAATTTGATATTTAGAAAATCCTTGCTAAGATGAATTAAACAAGATCACATACGATAATATTATTTCACATAGGTCTATTCAAATATGCGGTCAAACTTTGATAGAGAATAGTGCAATAAAGTTGGTGGGTAATTTGGGCTGGGACAGAAGGAGTACTGGATCTTTTCCTGCCATTGACTTTTTGAATGTCTCCAAAAGCCAAATAAAAGTTCCTTTCTTTTCATCGACAATGAACGCGCAACCAAACATCAAATTGTACCAACGGTTATTGATTCCCACATTCGGAGCACAAGCAAGGTTGTACGTATTTATCTTGTAAGTAGTGTCAAATATCATAAAATATTTATGGAGCATGTAGTCCTCTTTCATCATTGCATCCTTCCAAAAAACGTGGTCAATTTACCATCTTCATCCAACTTGACCCTAAAGAAGAAATCCTCCTCCCTTTTAGCAATTTGGTACAACTCATTGATCACATTTTGTGCATCGCCTCCTTCAATTGTTTTTATCCTCAATCTGTTGACATAATTAATTTTGTCCCTCATCATGTGCCCCGCATTTTCTTCTCCTATTGCATCGCACAACAAATACTTGAAACTTGCAGCCGACCTTAACCCACCAATTCCATAGCCTCAATTACTCTTTCCTTTTCGTCTATTATCTTCCTCACACTATGCTGCAAGTACTTCCATTCTTTCCTTTAAAATCATGGTTATGCTTAGTAATGTGGTGCTTGGTTTCACAAATTTTTTCATTGACAAGCTTGATCCTGATTGGAGCCCAACATCTTGTTCTTGTAATAAAAAATTCTTTGGTCTTTGTTCTCTTCTTTGGTGACTAATGGGTTGGGGTGTGTTGAGTTCTTAAAAATGATTTTCCTTGACATGAGCACCTGTAGTATTTTTCCTTGATCATTCCTCCACTTATTATTCTCTATGTCGACTTTCGCATAGCAAATCCAAATGAAGTTGCATGTGCACCAAATAATGTTTCAAGCTCTTCCCATGTAGTTGCTCATACTCCTTGAAGGGATTCTGTCTGATCTATCTCCAACAAGTTTACCATCTATCTCCAACAAGTTTGGTAAATCTATATCTGAAACAAACAAAAAAAAACATAATAAAATATGAGCATGCTATTACGCAGGAATTCAGTGAATATGTTTCTATTGAAACATCATGTCATAAATTTATAACATCAAACAATATGTGAGAAACATCATCTTCTATATTTTTGAACTGCAATCTTAAAACAAAACTTTTTTTTGCAACATAATGATGTTGCACTATGTAATCCTGAACATGCTTAATGAATTTGTATTATAATGTTGTATAGTTAAAGCATCATGTCATATATATGTAACATCAAATAGCAAAAGAGTAACATCACGTCAAATTTGTTGCAAATTGTAATCATGATCATGCTCAGTTACCCTCATGCTATATAGTTAAAACATAACACTAAATTTAATGAGCATCATCTACTGTAAATCATATCCTCGGCTTCAAACCTTTCTTTTTTATAATGTGAAAAGAGGCCCAACTACACTGTTTAAAACTTCAAAATAATTACTCATAACGTAATTTCCAACATATGAGTGCTCAGGCCTTTTGAATCAAACTTTCATAAACATGTAAGGAAACCAGTAGTACAAAATAGGCTTTTAGAAACAGGTTACTAATCTGTCCAATTTCAAATAAAAAAATTAAAAGCTCGGATTCAAATACTGAATGATCAGCAACTGATCTTCTGAAACAGGTGCGATCTGTTCATTGTTCAGATTCGTTTCACTTCCTTGTGTAGGATTCTATTGTTGTGTTATATGTATGGTTGGTAACTGATTGTCGATCGTAATCACCTTCCTTAGTCATGATTCAAGTTTTGAATATGAAATTTTCAAAATTGAGTTGATTCATAGGCTTGGGATGATTGATGTAAAATTATAAATACCTAATTGTAGTTTTTGATTACTTGATTGATGGTTGGTTGATAATGATCGATTTTTTTCTTCAAATTCATTGCGGTTCATTCTTGATGATTAACACTGGGTGGAGGATTTTTGTTGAGTAAAGTGCTAAAATGATTCCGACTATAGCCAAAAAGTGCCAATTTAACCCTACAATCTCATAAAGTGCCAATATAACATTTGACTCGTTTGGCTTTTTAGTCAATTTTCAAATGGCTTGAATTTCTGGAAAAGACAATTTCACCCTTAAACTAAAAAAGAAAATTAATTAGGAAAGAAAATAAACCCTACCCTCTTTTCTTTCTTCCCCCCATTTCACTGGGATTCCTTCCCCGGAGAACATGAAGGCACCCATATCTCACCCGCTGCAGAGGGGAAGAAGCGAGGGGGGGGGAGGGAAGAAGCCAGCAGTGGAGGGGAAGAAGCGAGCGGGGAACACGGAGGGGGTGAGGGAACAGTCACACACTCGCACGCAAAATCGTACCTGAAAATTGAAGTTGTAGAGTTGAATTTTCATTTTTCATGTTTTGATTTTCAGTTTTTGCTTTGTTTTTAGTTTGGTCTGTTGTATGTCGTTTTACTTTAATATTTAGTTTGAACATGGCGACACCGATATCTCACCTCCGACGGAGAGGAATAAGTGAGCGGGGTGAGGGAAGAAGCTGGCGGCGGAGCGAAAGAAGTCGGCGGTGGAGGCGAACAAGGCGGCGCAGATATCTCACCGGTGTCTCACCCGGAGGCAGAGGTGAAGAAGAGAGCAGTGGTGAGGAAAGAAGCCAGCGGCAGAGGGGAAGAAGTCGATGTCTCAACCGGCATCTCACCTGGCGGAAAATGGATTCACATGATATGAAATCTGATTCTTTGCGAAAGCTGATTCACATTTCACAAGACACGAAAGCTGGCGGCGAATCTGATTCTTTGTTGTTGCTGGCAAAATCTTAGAGAAGTTGTGGGTGGTGTTTGCCAGGGAGAGGTTGTGGGTGGTTAGGCGGCGGATGGTGGTTGGTGTTAGAAAGAGAGATAGGTTTGAAGAAGAAAGGAAGAAGAACGGAAGGATGAAATGGAGATAGGTTTAGAGGGTATTTTTGTCATTTCAATTTCTAATCATGCGTGAAATTATTTAGTCAATGCCAGAATTAGGGAGCTTGCCTATATCGGCACATAATTTTCAAAAGTTAGGGTTATATTGACACATACAATTATTAGTTAGGGTTATATTGGCACTTTCTAAGATTACAGAGTTATATTTGCACTTTCAACCTAAAGTTAGGGCTATAAATGTATTTATCCTTTGTTGTTTGTGAATGTTTTTGTTTGAGAAACGGATGTTTAATCTTCAGTCGTTAATGTGTTTTGGCGAAGGCGTGTTTGACCAAGAGAGTTTGGTTGCACGTTTTCAAGTGGCAAAGGATTTTGGGTTAAAATTCGCATAATTGTTATTTGATTCCTAATGTTTTGACCGTCTTTCACAATCGACTCCGGGCCTATTTTGTTCGTAGGTTTGCCTCCGAATTTAATTTACCATTTCACTATTTTTTTCTCTAGGCTTTATTCTCACCATGAGAAGATGTTGCAAGAAACAAACTCATCCACAAATGCTTTGAATGGAAGCATTCCCCTCCAGTGTCAAAAGTTCGTAAAATTAAGTAGGGAAAAATCATAGTGCGTTCACACAAGGAAAGCAACCACCGAGAAAACAAACAAATCAGCTATTAAATAAATAATAAACTTACAATTATTCTATACTCTCTCTCATGAATAAAAAGTCATTAACACTATTTAGCAAATCAAACTCCAAAAAGAAAATAAAAATAGAAAGTGATTAATTTAATTTGAGATTTAATTACAGCTAATTAAACTTATAAACATAATAAAAGAATGAAGGCTAGATATATTACTCCATGATTGAGTGCTGATGATCACCTGTTGTGCAAAGGGTCCGGAGTAGATGGCACTTCTCTGTTAATGGTTGCATAAAACCCCGCTTCTTCATCACCATAATCTTGAAGGCTCCGAGCTCCAACCACTGCCAATAAGCTCACCAGAATCATGAAGATTAATATCAACCATCCAACTTGGCCTCTTCCTTTCTTCATCCCACCTCTTTCCAAATACACAAAAAAACTGAACTGCTGCTATTTATCTCTTACAGCAACTTATGATGTTGAGACAGAACAGGTAAGAAACTGCACTTCCTCTTCTCTTATGGTTGTTTTTCTTTGACATCTGTCTATATCCTCAAAATGTTTTAGAAGTTTTTTAAGGTGTGGATAGCCTTATAAAGGTCGCCTCACCATTCATCAAGCATTTGAACCTGTTGTGGAAGTCAATTAAGTCGGTAGAGACTCATTATTGAGATGTTCAGCTCTTTTGAATGTTTTTGAATGTTTGTTTTTATTATGAAGATTGTAACACCTAACTGCTCTGACTATTGCGTGGGAAGATGTCAGAATATGACCGGTGGAAACATGTTATAGACATTTCTTATTATTTTACTTAGAGCAAAAATAGGAGTGTCTCAAAAATATACTTTCCCATTTGAATCGAATATAAGATGTGCATTGATTTTGAAATGTAAGGTGTAAAACATATTTATGGTGGTTACGAAATCTAAATATTCCTAGGAGATTCTAAAATGTTAAATTATATTATCTATTTTATTACCTCCCTCAAGCAAAGTATTGTATTATTAGGAACACAAAAGTTGATTGTTAGCAACCCAAATGTTGGATATAAGAAACTCAAACTAGAGTCTAGTAGACTTTCGGTAAAAATATCTACATAATGAAAATCGCTACACATGAATTTTTTTTAATTTGTCAGAAGCCACTATCTCACGAACAAAGTAATAATCAAAATCAATGTGATTGGGTCTCTTATGCAAAACAAGATTCTAAGCAAGGAAGAAAGTACTATTGTTGACACACAATAGCAGAAGAGGCATAGAAGACAACGCTTGAAGATCTAGAAGAAGATTAATCAACCATGCTTATAACTCAATTGCAGTGTACTTTAAAGTTGAGCCAGACACTGTAGGATGCTTCTTGGAGCTCCAAGAAACAAGGTTACCACTAAGAAAAATGGAATAACTATAAGTAGAACGATGAGTCTCCATACAATGAGCCAAGTCAATATCACAGTAACAAAGAACACTATGCGTACCAGGACCAGCGTGAAACGACAAACGAAATGAAAAGTGTCGCAGACGTAACAAAAAGTCCGAGTAACAGTGTGAAAATTTTCATCTATTGGAGCATGCATAAATTTACTAACCATAAACGTGGACCGAGTCAAATCAGGATGATTGAACGTCAATAATAAAGAGCACCAACAAAAGAACAATAAAGTGTGGAACTCCCAAAAGGGGAACTGGTAAAGCTAAGAGAATGAGAGTACACCACAAATGGTAGGAAAGCAGGCAGATGCGTGTTGAACTGTGATATGGATGTCAAACCTCGCTTCAACGCGCCAGACTTGTAAAAAAACCCCAGGGATGGCCAAGGGAAGAAATTAACTCTAATGCCAAAACAAAACCCCCAGGGATGGCCAAGGGAAGAAATTAACTCTAATGCCAAAGTCTGACCAAAAGTATTTGATTTGATTGTTGTGAACCGAATGAAGAGAATGGAGGCATGACTTGGCACTTATAGGGGGTAAATCCCTAAGAGCTCTCCCAATCATGTTGGGATGAATATGAACTTCCATGTTGGAATGGGCATATTACCTTAATGGAATTACCATATATTTAGTGTACTATAATTGTAGCTGAAAACGAGTATATTTCATCGAGGTAGAGTCAAAATTGGAGATCTTCCCTCTATGTTGGGCTTCAGCCTAGTAGAATATGGTTGCATGGCCTTTGGCCCAAATGAGAAGCTTTGGATCAACCCTTATCAATAGCCCTCGATAGAGTTGAAGGTTTTTCTTTGGCGAAGACCTTTGGTTCACTCACGCATTAGTGTCCAAAAGTCATGCATTGTGGGTGATCCTCAGTTTTCCCTCTCTTCTAAGTAATTGTTAAGCATTTGAATCCTTAGCACGTTTTGCCTCGATTAAGGTTCCACATGTCAAGGCATTGGGCTCTGTGGTAAGTGAGAGAGCTAAGTGGCGCACACTACCATCGATTTTAGAGGCGGAAATTATTAACATTCATTCCAAAACTTCCCTTAGTGATGGATGTCAAATAAATACCTTCCTTCTCAGACACCCATGTCACTTTCACAACAACTTTCAAAACAACTTCCTCAACCATCGTTTCGAGTATATAGTCCTCTTTGCCTTCAAACTTCCTCTTTGCCTTTCCAAAAAAAAAAAATCCTTGCCACGTAAGTTATCTTTCATTTCTTGATATTTTTTATAATGTCACAATCTTCTGTTACTATGTCATCCAATGTTGTGGAGGTCAGCGGGCCCCGACCTAACAATGGTGTTGCACTGGGCAACACTTTTGTTCCTGTCAACCCCCCATTCTCTAGAAAGAAGAAACCCCTTAAGAAACGCATTGTTCAGTGTGAACGTAGTGTGTGTCTTACTAGTAGAGGTATGGTGATGACACCGGAGCAAGAGATTGCTCCGTCGTGCGTACCCCTTGGCCATCAGGAGGGACACTTATTGCCTTAGGATTTTTGACTTGCCCTTCTGACAGTAGGTTATACTCATCGAGACCTTTGTATGGTAGGTTGGCCTCTTATAAGCACCACAATTATTACGCCCTACTAATTTATTTTCTTGATATGCTCTTTCATCTTTTAGATCTCTAAAGCATTAACAACTATCAACTTCACCCCACTGTATGATGATAAAGTTCAAATTTCTCAAGTTGTGCTCTATGAAGAGAGTAAATGCCTCTCTTAACCTTTTCATATGTATGTTTTCTTTATGGTCCAAACGCAGACCCAACAAGGAATAGGAGACTGTATTTAATTTTTATGAGAAACCCCCAAAGGGAGAAAAACTCATAGATGGACTCCCTTCTTCCAAAAAGGGCTGGAAGGACCAATATTTTACTTTTGATTCCACCTCCTACTCTTGCCCAACCTGGAACGATAAAGCTTCTGGGGTAGGTTCCCCAAGTGTTTTCCTTGTACTTGATGATATAGTAAAAATCATATTTAGGTTCATGCCTATGAATGTTAAAAATTTTAGGGTAAGCACCAATAAGCATGATAAGTCCCCTAAGACTTCTTCGGCCCTAAGCGAAGATGGTTGTTCTTTCTCCAGTGTCAGAGGTTTCTTTCATTTCTTCATTTTATTCTTTATTTTTCTATGTTCTTATTGTGGTGTCTAATCGTTGCTCTATTTTTTGTAGTGAGTATAGTTGATTGGATCCCTGTGCATTCTACTGTGATTATTTAGAAGCCCGGATTTTATACATCTATTGTGGCAACAACAATCCCGTTGCAACCGATCATCCTAATCGATTGTCCTTGCACCCCGAAGAATTTGAATCACCCCGTTGTGCATAAGTGTAATGCTCTTAAGGGTGGAGGTTCGAACCCCCAAGCCCGAACAGAGCCTATTTTCTGGCTTTAACTTCTTCTATGGTGATGGAATCTTTCTCCAGGATGGCTCCACTCTTCCCCGACACTTACCAGCCTCAGATATGTGCAAGATTTTATATTTTATGTCTTCTTATTGTGTTGCGTTTACTTTCTTTTGTTCTTCAGGTCGGCGAAGAAATTATAAACCCTTTAAGTCTTCATCATCTTATCGACCAGAACATGAAGGTAGTCGGGATGAGTAGACCCCTCCTTCCTTAGTTTAAGGAGTTGTGCCCACAGTACACAATTGATATTAACATCTTCTTGAAAAAGGCGTTGCTTATTTGCATATTCCAACTACATATTCTCTTGCGCCATTTCACTTCGCGTCAACTCAGCCTCCAACTCACCCACCGGCTCGGGTAAAGCCTTCATCTCCTCCGAACAACCAGAAAGATACCGAATCATGGTTATCATAGTTCCCCAACCTAAAAACATAGTCAAATCATGCCAGTAAACTAACAATATGTCATTAAAATACACCTACCCAACATACCTCATTTGTCGCATCAAACAATGAAGCGGGCTTATTAGCATCGCTAACCACCAGCTCGGATGCCCAGTCTTGACAACATTAGTAACGAGCCTCATTTTCATAGAAAAAGTATGTACCTTTTACTAATTACAACTTTATTGTGCTGTAGTCCAAAATCTGCTAATGCTTTTGAAAACAGAAGAAATAAGGTAAGCCCTCCGAACATAATTTAAACTCTTCTAGACACACAAAAAACTCAAACTGATAAAGCTATTTTTTTTTGAAAACGCACATTTTCGAGGAGGTCAATAAATTTTGTCAGCTAGGAATGCTCGTTAAACGCGATCCAAAATGATAACTCCGCATGTCGTTTCATTTTACACATTAAATTTCTACTCGATCTTCTAGACAACACTACCAAATTCTTGAAAGTAAAGGAATATTAATCAGTTACTATAAGGCTTCCCTTTAATTTAATTTTTTTTATATACACATCCTCCTATACCCACGAAGTCATCCTCAGCTTTGCACTCAACCCGCTATATTTTTTTCACGAACCAAAGCAATGTATATTTTATCCCTCAACATATATTCCCTTAGAACCAAAAATTACATTACTTAATTAGTTCGACAAAAATAGCCTCCCGGTACTTCGCCTATTATGGCTTCACGAATGGGGGGCATATGGTATATATACAACTCACGTAACCCCAGTAGAAGAGTCACCCTGCTTAAACTGGCTCGTTGAACCCAAGTGAAATTCATGTTTATACGATGTATTTCGTCCGCTGTCCCTGGAACCGCACACATTATGCACATTGTTGGATAGCTGTTTTGAACCTCCATGGAAATTGTTTTCTTAATAGTGGCACAACATGTCGCTTGATCTATAATTTTGAAATTGGAATTGTGCTCCCAGAATGGGCAAATTTAGGTCGTCATCTAGTATGTTCCGATTTCGGAACGGCATCCGAAATAATATCAATACCTAAGTGATGGGTAATATACATTTCCAATACCGAAACATGATGGCAGAATAGTTTGGGACGGTTGTATGATCCGAATTGGGAACTGAATAGGATGTATTTTTTTCTTGTCAATTCGGAATAGTTGTTGTAAAGAAATCGAATTCAAAACAGGAGTCATTATAATTTGTGAACTAACATCCGACAGAGGTACTATCATATGAAATTGTGGTTCCGGTTGAATTTGTTTTCTCCTTATATGCACTTAATTAATTCATTAAACATAATACAACGATAAAAGTAGTTTAATACAAGAACACATATATTGTACAATAATACTTGCTATACGTAGTTCTACCATTCTTTTGGATAACTATGATATCTCTAAACCTAAAATGAAAAGGCATTAGAGCTACTCTGGGTCTTCGAGACACACATAATGTCACATACCCGATTAGAGGGTATCTTTGGTTGTCTTGCGTGTATGGAATCAAACAATGTTGCGGTGTTGAGGTGCCTCTCGCTACCATCAGTTCCTCGGTTGTATATGGTGTTGTATCGTCAAGGAATAAGATCTGAAATCAAAGCGGTGACACATTGTTAATAGCTTCTCAAGAGATTGATCAGAGCATAAGTACTTTGCATATAGTTTTCAAACAAAAGTACGACAAAAACTATTCTAAATAAGTACCTTGCATGACCTCTAAACTACATTCCTTTAATGTATCTCATTCGTGTATTCAAACCACTTCTTCATATCACCTTTCCATGACACGTTAACGTATGAGGTCCTAAAATTATATAAGAGAGAGGCTACACATTCGCGTATACTTTTTGACCACAAGTACGATAAAGAGTAGTGCAAACAAGTACCTTACATTACCTTGTAATTCGGGAGGACTAGGTCACACCGGCTATGCTAGTGAGCAGTGGTGCAAACACAGCTCCTCTGGCCAATGCTTCTACATGTAATGTTGTTAGAAGAGTTTGATAAGAATTTTCATTATAAGGTTTGATCCCTCATTCTGTATTTTCTTTTTTGAAGGGGACACACCAGTCACTACTATCGAGCAGTGGTGCACATTGGTTAAAAGATGTGCATACCCCCATCACTCTCCCTTAAATAGATACACTAACACTTAAATATGATAGTATGAAAACACCGTCTTTATTATATATAATCAGATAAAGGCGTAAGGATGTGATTTAGTAATTACCTTTTTTAACTTTAATTTTCGCAAAAAAATAATTGTGGTAAAATTTGAAATAAAAGAATAGAAAATAAATTCAAATGTTGAAAACATCTCAAACGTTGTCATTAAAAAAATACTCTTTCGATGAAACGAAAGTATCCAGTCTAAAATGATACTCCCTCTGTCCCAGTTCAAACTGCACACTTTTTGGTCAACTTTCTCAGATCATGTTTAACCATAAATTTCAATTAGCATATAGACTCTAATATCACCATGTGAGATATTGTTAGACTCCTATGTCGACGTAGTTTCTAATATTAAATTTTAATGTACCATTAATATCCGTAAT
>JAULKJ010000008.1:7379125-7393089 GCA_032355405.1 Rubia balearica
ACATATTAACGATTAGACAAGTTTCTTGATGAGCGTGAAAAAAATTCTGTGCAATTTGACCTGGGACGGAGGGAGTAACTTTGATGCGCCAACTAACCGCCTCGTGTCTTACTCCCTCCGTTTTTCTATTATTGGCACACTTTCCTTATTGATTGTTTCTTTTATATTGACACGTTTTCTATTTTTAGCAATATTTCTTCAATTTCATCCACTCATTCTACTTTTTACGTTCTACATTCAATTTCATCAACTCATTTTCTTCACCTAAATCCAAACACATAAAACAATGATGTCACTTATAGAGAAACAGAGGGAGTATGAATCATGATCTGGATTTTCTCCTTTCTCACCAAGAGCAAGTCCAACACCTTCATTAAATTTTTCTTTAAAATAATAAATGAAAATTAATTATTTATACTTTTTTCCCACTCAACTCCAACAGATTCTCTATTTTGCATAATCTGACATTTATTGCACTGTAGTTACTCTTTTTACGTATAAAGTTATGAGTTACTCCTTCTGTTTCACTATGTTTGACACCATAGGTTTATGTGTTTTTTTTTTGCAAGATGAAATGTATGGAGAGAATTGAGTGAAGAGAGTAAAAAATTTAATTAATGAATGGTTGACAATGATGTACTTTTTGTCATTAAAGGAAATGTGACAATTTTAGAAAAACATACAAAAATGGAAAGTGTTTCAAACATAGTGAAACGGAGGGAGTATTTTTAATCACTTCAAAATATATTATAAAAATTAATAGTTATCTTTTGAAAACGATCAATATAACATATTTAAAACTAAAATTTAGATGTAATTAGAAACTAGTATTCTTTTCGTATTGTTTTGAAATTTTCACACAATTTAAAATAAAAGGTAACGACAATGCGAAAGAATTAAAAAATTGTAAACTAGTATAAACCAGAGAGATTAACTTTTCTATATACTAATATTTTTAAAAATACATAATTTAGAGGTGCAGTTATACGCCCATGTCCTATTGTGGCTCCACCAGTATACTTTCATGCATCGCAAATTGAAGTTTGAATTTGTTTGGATTGCTACTTACCAAATTGAAGAAATGTATCGTGGGACAAAAATAGAGTGAATGCAAAGAGAAAATAGAAAGTTGATGTGGTCGAATATTTAGAATAAAAAGAAAGAATCGAAATGTGTAAATTTTGAATTGGAACAAATAAAGTGTTTGTTATTGTGTGTTTCTTTCTCTTTACATCAATCATGTAGTATATTATAATGTCCAGTGATCTTCTAAACAATATTCAATTATGAAATTGAATTCTGAATCCATATACAATATATAATTATTAATAAAATACTACTGAAAAATAAAATAAAGGAGCATCACACATGAGCTCGAGATTGTAGTAGTTTTCTCTCTCTTTTTTCTCGAAAGTCAAAAGTACTTTTTACTAGGAACAGAAGAAGGAGAGAAATGGAGACTTAAATTTTTAATGGAAAAATGAATATTGTGTTACGATTTAATGCATTCAATTAGAATTGCATTAAAATTTTCATTCCCCATAATTTTTCTCTCTATTAATATAGAAAAGGATGTCTTCTCCTTCATCAAAACAGAAAAACTCCTATAAGACCGTTTCACCATAGAAAATGGTGAGGCGAGAGACCAGATGGCAATTAATAAGAATGGAGCTGAAAATGGGACCTGATTGCGAATATAGGAAATTAGGCTAAAAAGTGAAAATGGGGCAAAAATCGGGTTATAACAGAAATGGGTTAAAACTGAGTCCTAAACTAAAGATCAAATAACCGCCAGATTTTCATTCCTCCCCAAAATCAAGGAGTTCCATTCCTCCTCAAAATCAATCTGAATCAGAGCTCCTAAACACTAGATTCAAGATATGAAATCACATATTTAACCTCTGCAAATTATCGGTTCAGATATGTAATCGTGCTCAGGTTTGTAAATTATGCATTTTTTTCTCAAATCTGGAAGAACTCAAATTTTTGCTTCGAAATGTGAATTTTGAACCGGAATGATCAAATGAAATCAGGTTTGAAAACTTTTATGATATGCGAAGGTGAAATAATTGAGGTAACATGAAATTTGCAGTTGGAAATCTTAGTTTTATTTTTGAAATTTAAGTTTTATGAAATTTACGGTTGAAATCAACGATCTAGGGTGGTGTTGTTAAAAACTATGGAAAACAAAGCAATTCAAGGCAATGAAATTGTTTTCTATAGAGAAGAAAGCATGGAAGATGTTGAATTTGAAAATTCAATAAAGTTACATCCAGGTTTGGTCTTGATTGCGCAAATATTGCTAAATGCATTAATTAATGGTATGAACACATGAAATAATATTTTCATATTCTGATAGATTTTTTTACCATATCTGAAATTTAATTATATGCATCTTCTTAAGAACATTTTGATGTTTTTAAAATTGTTGGAATGTTTGAACTAATATTTTAAACGTACGATGTACTTGCATGAACATATGAATTAATGTGTTATTATTCTGTTGAATAATTCACCAATGTTTGGAATTTGGCTAAGTGCATTTTGTTGAGAAAATTTAGTTGTTTTTGAATTTGCTGAAACAAACGAAGTAATATGGTAAACACACGATGTAACTGCATGAACACATGAAGTAATGTTTTCATATTTTTCTAGATAATTCGCCAAGGTATGGAATTTTATTATATGCACTTTGTTAAGAAGATTTAAGTGTTTTTAAATTTGGTGGAGCGTAAGAAGTAAGAATTTAAATAAACGATGTAACAGCAAGAACACATGAAATAACGTGTTATTATTTTTAGGTGATTTACCAACGTCTATAATTTGATTATATGCATTTTGTTAAGAATCTTGAGTTGTTTTTAAATTTGTTTGAATGCATGAAGTAAAATTTTAAATAAAAGTGTAACGGAATAAATACAGGAAGTAACATGATCATACTTTGCTAGATGATTTGTCAAGGTCTGGAATTCCATTACGTGCATTCTATTAAGAATACTTTGATTTTTTAAAATTTGATTGAGCGTACGAACTAATATGTTAAATACACGATGTAACTGCATGAATACACGAAGTAACATGATCATCTTTTGTTCGTGATTCGTGAAGGTCTGGAATTTGATTTGATGCATTTTGTTCAAAATACTATGGTATTTTATAATTTTCTGGAATATATGAATTAATATGTTAAATACATGATTTATTCACATGAGTGCATGAAGTAAGATGTATAAACATTGCTTGGTAATTCATCAATGACTATCATATTTCATTAGATGAATGTTATTGTGAAAATTTTGAAATAACTTTATTTATACAAGATGTAAAGGCCTAAACATTGAAGAAATGTGTGTACATAATAATCAATGAATAGATAACTGGTTAGGATAGCCAAAGTAAAGCTACACATACATGAACTAATTGCATAAATAGTTTATCGGGATTTTTACACTTGTAAACCTAAATTTAGGCTGAAACGCCAATGTAACCCTGCAAAACAAGAAAGTGCCAAAATAACCCTAACTTTAGGCAGAATTGTGCAGTTATAACTTTTGGCACTGTTCCGGCGTTGACTCATCAATTAAGGTGTTGACTGGAGATGAAATGACAAAAAATACTCTTGCACCTAAAATTACCCTTCCTTTAAAACCAAAAATGAAAAAATATCATTACCCCCCAACTAGTCTTCTTCCTCCTCTTGCCCGCCCCGCCACCACCCATCCCCTAACCTTCGACAGTATATTTGAAAACCTAGCCTGGTCCGTGGTCATCCGGTTCCAGGATTTCTCCGGCGCGACGACAGCAACGAAGAGGTCAGGGAGAAGTTGTTCAAGTTCCTCGACATGTACGAAATCTTATGGGACGTCATTCTCTCCATAACCAAGGAGAATTCTAAGTCAACGGCAAAGATGGAGCACAAATTAAATCAGAGATCCCCGCCACCTGCGACTACCTCGGTGAGGCAGCAACAAACATCTTCGTCGACATGGTGAATTCCATCAAGAATGATGCCTCGGTGAGGCTGCGCAAACATCTTCGTCGACATGGAGAATTCCATCAAGAATGACGCCGCAAAGTCCACAGTGCCTGACGATGCCTTACATCCTTCAAAACGATACATTGTGAAGTCTGTCATGCTCCATCAGATGGAGCTAGTTTGTCGGAGGTGACGTACAACGGTGATGGTGGGGGCGGGAGGGGAGGGGTAGGTTGATGAAGTTGAAGAATCATTTCTTTATTTTTTTAAAGCCAGGGATAGAATGGTCATTTCATTAAATTCCGACCAAATTTCCATTGACAATTGAAGTCAACGACGCTTAGGGTTAGATTAGTACATACATCATAAAGTTAAGATAAGTTTGACGGAGCAACACTAAAGACGATGAGTCGTTGTATTCATCGTCGACGTCAGAGAGGCAGAGGAGATAGATAGGAAGGCAGAGGATAGAGGCAGAGAGTTTCTTATATAGGCGGAGAAGTTTCGGTGAAGTGGCGTAGGCAGAGAGAACAAAGAAGAAGACAGGGAGGTAGGAATAAAGGCTGGATAAGAAGGGCATTTTAGACATTTCACCTTCCCCAAATTAAAACATGTATTTTCTCTTTCTACAAGTATGGCTGGGACAGAGGGAGTAGTATGTTATACCTTTTTCTTAAATTTTGAAACTAATCATTTAAATTGGGCTTCGAATGCATTAAACACACAAACTAACGACGGCAGTTCAATTAAATAAAACAATATTCAAACTAATAAAACCAATCAACCAGTGCATTCAAAATAATGACTCTAATAACCGAAATAAATGCAAATATACATGAACAAATGTTACATTAATTTTTTTTAAAATAAGAGGATCGCAAACTAAACCACAACACATGGCTGTAAATTTGATAATGTTAGAACTAAATAACTAAATAAACCAAACTAAAGTGTTAAACAATCAAACAAACCACAACCATAACTTGTAACGCAAAACTCCAACCTAATCAGTGAACTAAAAAACAATAAATGAAATATAATCAACATAATTTAAACACCAAAAATATCAATGCTAGACAAATTGTTAAACTCTAACAAAAAACTAAACCTTAAAAATCGAACTAAACAGATAAACTTCAGCACTGAATTATAGCACATCTCACCATTAAAAAATTATAAGTTTTAATCCAGTTACAACGAATAAAATTCAACAACCTAGCAAATTCAACATTCAAAATTAAACAAAAACTAAATTATTCATCATTCAAATACTACCAAACTAAATATTCAAAGTACACCACAAACACAATCTACCTTTTCAATTTCAATAAATTCTTGCGAACAACTTTATCTTCTTTTGGGTTACACAGTTGTGGACGCTTCTGATTGCCAGCCAATTTATCTTTATTCAACTAGTTAAAACTCGGAAGAGTTTGGTTCTATGGCCTCCCCCAAATTATTGTCACATTCATCAATCAAAGCAAATAACTTATCATTCCAAAACTCTTGTGAATCGTCAAAAGCATCTGGCTGAATATAGGTTTGTTCAGTAACATCGTCATTTGGTTGCAAGATACGCAATCCCTCAGCCACATCATTCCGAACCTTCCCCAACCTCGCATACATATCAACAAGTACAATTTGATTGCATTATTATCAATTTCAACATCTATAAAACATATGAAAGAAACACATTAAATAACTAAAGATAATTATACAAAAAGTACAACAAAAAAAATTAAATTACTAGTTTCAACTACGGTAACTTCCTTTTCAATATGTGTTTCATATACATAACTAATGAGTTAAATACCCAAACAAGTTGTACATGTAAATAAAGTATAATAATAGAATCCAAAAGAACCTTTTCAAATGTTGCATTATTCACATCATTAGCAACACCTATATAACATAATAAGATAACGTATAAATAAATAAACTAATTAAGTAAACAGTCAAACTAACAACATAAAGACTTAATCTAACCATTTAAAAAATTATTTGTTAAAGCTGGAAGATTATTGATCACGGCTACAAGATAAAAAGAAGATAATGAGTTTAATACCCGAACTAACAGGCTAAATAAGATTAAACACTGGTGTGGGAGGGCCATTAAAGGCAGTTTTATCGGAACAGAGAAGACACTTTTCTCTGGTCGCACCTTTAAACGTCTTCAATTAAAAGCAATTTTGTGACCCACCTTAAAAAACATCAATTAAAGGTGGTTCTTAACCGTTGTCGGTGGAACCGCCTTTAATAGGGTCCGAAATAGGTTTCAAACTCGAAATCTATTTCTGAACTTCCAAAAAAAAAAAGAGCGGCTAGAAATCTAATGTTTTCGGCAGTGAAGCAACAGATCTATATCCAGCGGAGCAACACACCACATGAGAAATCACATAACAGAACAAACTTGTTTACTGTAAATAAAACAAACAAAAAAAACTTAAGAAATCTCAAACAAATGAAACCTAGCAGCAAAGGCGAAGGCAGGAGCGAGCGGCGGATGGTAGAGACTGAAGCTGCGGACGACGAGAGCGAGCGGATGAGCAGAAGGGATTGGAACGGTGGACGGCGGGAGTGAGCGAAGAGCATCCGACAAGCTTTAGCGAGCGGAGAAGCAACACCGATAGCGGAGGATCTTCAGTGGCGGAGGAGCAACACCAACGGCAGGGGGTCTTAAGCGGCAGAGAATCCACCAGCAGTGGAGGGTCTTTAGTGTCGCGGTGGCAGTAGCCTTCATTGGTGGAGCATCCGACGACAGCAGTAGGGTTAAAGGCGTTGAAGAGGTGGAGGTGACGGAGGGTAAGACGGCGGTGGTCTAAGGAAGCGGTGGAGAGAGGGCAACATAAGGGCGACTAGTGAGGCGACGGTGGAGGGAAAGGCACTGGTGGCGACGAAAGGAGAGTCAATTGGAGGTGACGAAAGGGAGACGAAAATCTGAAGTGAGAAAAATAAAACCCAAGTAAAATCACTAAGTGAGGAGCTCTTGGGCCAGAAGAGTTCTTGGGCCAACCCATTAAAGGCAGTTCTATACAAAATTTCCTTTAAAATGAAAATGTGACTTGGGAAAACACTTCCGAACTCGAAAGTGCTTTCAGCCCTTCAGAAAAAAAGTGATTTTAAAGGCAGAATCGCCTTTCATTAATTAGAACCGCCTTTAAAATGGCATGGGAGAGACTTTCACCTTGGAACCCCTTCTGGACCTCAATGATCTTCTCTCTACTAGTGAACCCATAATAACAAAATTAACCTAAACCTTTTTCAACTGTTGAAATAGATTGAATATTTTTCGAAGCCTCAACACCAACTAAAAAATGTAACAAAATACACACATAAACTAATAACGTAAACAATGAAACTAAATACATAAAAGTGTCAATGAAGTATAAAACATTAATCAAACCCAATTCCCTTTAATATTTGCTGAAACTGGAGATTTTTAATCATAGCCTCAATCTCATCCACAGCTACATGATTAAAAAAATAACATAACTAATTCAATAAAAACAAAAAAAAAACCCACAAATCATAAAACTTTACTAGTCTTGTCTTTATTCCCATTCACATCATCTCCAACTACAACACACACACACACCAGAGAGCTAAAGAATTATACATAAAAAAATTAAACACAAAGTTAATATTTCAACCATATACATACCATATATTGTAGTCGATTTTGATTGAAATCAACTAGATTTTCTCAAATGAACATCATCATCTACATTAAAAAGTAATAACATAAACACATGAATAAATAACTGAAACAATAAAAGTAAATAGATAAATATGACTGTCTATATGTGTGTGTATATTGAGAAACAATAAAATATAAAGAAAATATTTAGATTAACAAACTACAAAAATAACTAATACATAATCAGATTAACTAACTCAAATTCAACCATTACATTACGCCAAATCACACACATTCCAAATTGTTCATATGAAAGAAGGATTAGACATAACAACAACAATCAGTAAACATAAACGCAGTAGAACACGCTATCTAAAGCAACAAACGCAATAACAAAAGCAGAGAACAATAAGCATATAGCCAAACACTAGAAAATAACATTCAACAAACACAAAAATAGTAACCAAATAACTAATTAGAACCTACACAAGACATCTATAGCTAAGAAACTGAATACATACACAGATTTACAATAAACTAAACCAAAACATGAAAACAAAACATAAAGTCAGAAAACCCTAACTTAATGCATACACAATTGAAAAGGAGAGAAAATCACCTTGTACAACATTCATATCAACAATCGAACCATAAGAAGTAACATCATGCTCAATCTTATCGATTTTAACTGAAGGAAATTCCTTCGATTCTTGTGATTTTATCATAACTTGAACAAATCTGCAAAATAACGAAACATAAAGTCAGAAAATAACAAAATCCGACTTGCGTTGATAACTCCATGGCTGGAAAAACAAAAATAGCAGGAGATTAACACTGAAAAACACAGTAAGCAAAAAATCCCCAAAAATTGAACCAAAAAACGAACAAATTGAATAGAAAATACCTTAAAGACGCTGGAGAGACGAATGTGAATTCAAATAGATAAAAAGGGCCAATTCTAGGGCAAAATGCACAAAATTAGGGCAGTAACTGAAGAGGTTTTTGGCCGTTTGAGAGTTTTACACAAGGAAAAAGACGAAGTGCAGATGAAAAAAACTGAATGAAAACTAATTAATAACTAAAATAAAGTACCTTATATACTAATGCAACTAAATCCCTATAACTACTAAAATTTCTAAAAACACCCTGGTCTCACCATAAGTTTGGGTGAGGCAGTCTCACTCAAGTCTTTGTTTCAGCAAAATCTCCATTTTATTGAATGGGATGAGAAAACTGCTGGAGTTTAAAAAAATGTAAAATCCCTATGATCAATTAAAACCCCTATTATAGGGATGTTGTTGGACTTGCCCTGAGTCATAATACTGGAGAGTATATATTTTTCCTCTATTCTCTTTCTATACGTCCCTATATTCCAACTCAATTTGCAAAAAAAAATAAAAATTTAATTGATCAAAACTATTTTTTACCATTAATATCTTAAATTGTGTATATATAAAAGAAAAAACAATTTTAGTGGCCCCTGAACTATTGTCATCGTTCATCTTCCACCCTTAATATTATTTTTCAATATTTTTGGCCCCTGAACTAACATAAGTGTTAAGTCGTGCCACCTCTGTCTAGTCAGACCGTTAAATTCATCTTTCATTAACAGTTTGAGGGACAAAAATGTTGTTCCTATTCAACTCCAAAATTCTTCAAAACTCGCCACTGTTGTCGTGCCGCCGCTGCCTCCACCAGAAACCTTGCCACTCCACTACCGATTCACCACCTCCAAACCTTGGCTCGCCACCAGAAACCACCGTTACTGCTCCCTTCTTTCCCCCACCACTGATTCACCACCATCAAAAACCACCTGCTGCTCCCTTCTTCCTCCCCCACTCCCCGATCCCTACCTCGCCACACCACCACCATTGATGCTACCTTCTTCCCTCCACCACCGATTCACCACCGCTAGAAACCACCCTGCTGCTCCCTTCTTCTTCCCCCGTCGTTGATTCACCACCTCCGGAAACCACCGTCGCTGCGGAATCCTTTACCTAGGGGAAGAAAGATGAGGAGAAGAAAAAAATGGGGGGAAGAAAGACAACGGGGAAGAAAGAAAATGGGAAGGGTGGGGAAGAAAGGAAACCCTGCACTAGTTTTCATCTCTTTTTTTAATTCAAGGACAAAATTGTCTTTTTCACAAAATCCGGTCATCAAAACGTTGACTAAAAAGTCTGCGGTCAAATGTTAGATTGGAACTTTCTAATTGCAAGGCTATATTGGCACTTTTAGCCAAAAAGGTAGGGTTAATTTAGCACTTAACTCTTAAAATTATTATAATAAAAAGAATTTTAAGTGTTTTTCGAGATATAGATGAGGTGAGTACAATGAATTTGAAATTGATTGGGAGACTCAAATGAGTGATGGAGTTAAGAAATTTTAATATTGTACTCGTCATGCCATGGATGATAAGACGGGTATTGATATATAAATTTTAGGCGGGTATAGTTTGGAAAGACCATAATCAGCACCCGTCCCATTGCAATGCCATCCATAATCACTGTCAAAGGAGGAGAGGGAGTAGAATGTTTAAGCATGAGTAGGAGACTTCCATATTTCCACAACCATACATTGCGGTCCACACATTAGCAGATAGCAATCATTGAAACTCGAAACAAAATCCAACATCCTCAAAAATTCACATACAACTATAAAACACTACTAATAGAACAAACTTGTTGAACAACTGTTTGATGTTCACAAACATCATGGGATATTGTTCACCTTTCTACAACCAAAACACTGTTGCAATTTCACCCATTTTCCAGAATTCAGTGAAAAATACCAACTCTTACAGTTTATCATTCCCCTGCACTCTTGTCCCTGTAACCTGGAAAAACAAACTTTCGTGTTCCTCCTCTTCATTCTTGTTGCACTGCTCACCCCTCTCTACTTCTGAAGCTTATGCTCTTCTTGGTGTTGCCCCTGACTGTACCCCAGCTCAGCTAAAAGCTGCTTTTCGTGCTAAAGTAATCGAAAATTTGATCTAAAACATCTTTTTGCCTGAATTCTGTTTGTAATTGTATCAGTATTTCTGTTGCTGTTGGATGCCAGGTTAAAGAGTTCCATCCTGATGTTAGGCCAGATTTAGGAAGCTCGGATACGATGATTCGTCGCGTAATTAGTGCTTATGAGGTACTCTTATGACCTCTTTTGATTGTTCACAGCAGTTTTGCATGTTTTTAAATCAAGTCTTGTTTTTTCTTTGCATATGATCTGAGCAGGTACTATCTGAATATAGTAGGTCAGAGATAATCGAGAGGTAATAATCTGAGTTTTTGATGAATTGTCATATCGATCACCAAGCTTCGAGTATCATCGCCGTAGCGCGTGCCTAATGCGACACAGTTAGAGATACAATTGACTGGTGATGATGTATTTTGCAGGGAATGCTTGGATCCATTTGATGAACCAGAATGTGAGACATTTGACATCTTTGTTAATGAGATTCTTTGTGTTGGAAAAGGTAACAATCCTATGATTTTTCTCACTGAATTACAAACAACTTTTGTTCATCTCTAATGCTGTCTGGTATTGGGACATGTCTTTCATGAAAATCTCTTCTGAAGATGTCAGTGAAGATCTTCATTCACTTTCTATTGGTCATTTTTTCTGGAGTCTTTCATTGCATCCTAGTGAAATGAAAACCTTTCACTAGATCACCATTTCAAATCAAGAATCTGTTTTTACTAATACTCATCTCCGATACTTGATTTCCTGCAGGCTGTCCTTATTCGTGTGTTAAGACGGCTCCTCAAGCTTTTGAGTTTACATCTTTAACTGGAACTGCTCGCGCAACATCCCAAGGTAGCTACTACGTTCGCATCTGTGAATCTATTACACAACCGGAAGACTCTTAAAACTAGTATGAGTTAAGGTTCTGATTTTTTTTTTCTCCTGATAAGGGCATGGTGAGGATTATCAAGTGCAGATTGCAGTTGGGCAGTGCCCGAGAAGTTGCATTTATTATGTAACACCTTCTCAAAGAATCATTCTGGAAGAGCTACTTGACAGGTAAATGCTCGAAAACTTGACGATTTTTTGTCATCACACCTTATTTTGCATCTTGCACATACAGTAGAAAACTAAAGGTGCAAACTGCAGTAGGCTTCTTCTTTTTATCTATAACAGATTGCTTGCAACTTTTTTTGGTTTATGCAGCATCATTGATGTTTCATATGACACTTCAGCTGAGGCAGACTTGCTTTATTCTCTACTTACAAAAGCCAAATATGAAAATAACCGGTATCAGAAGCCGAAGAAACAGCCTAAAGTCTCCACTGAACATGTAGATTGGTTCTGAAGTTTGGATCCTCGGCAACTTCAGCACATGATGTTTCTTCCATAAGCCACAGTTGCCAGCAGACCTCTTTCGTGGATCACATGTCCAACCTTTCGTAGTGAATTAGTCTTGTACAACATTTATGTTTTCTTTGAGTTCCCTTAGAACAATTGCAATCTCTACTGGAAAAGGGGCACACATCTTCACAAACAAGAATGGCAAGTTTGAGAGATTGTTAAAGAAAAGTAGGAGACTTTCAAATTACAGAAGTAACAGATGGCAGAAAAGACTGGAAATGATTGCCATTCCAATCAAGTTGAAGAACCATCTGAATAGGCTTAAGACAACTCCTATCGTGAAATGGCTTTCAGGAATCTGTTCATTGAGGAGAAAATGCTCGACGCTTGATCAAACAAGGAAGATCCTTTTTCTTCGTTCTGTTCTCCTCCCCCAAAAATAATCTGCAAAAAGAAAAAAAAACACATTAACGATGAACTCTGCCTACAAAATATGGTCAAGAAAAAAAAAGGAAATTCATCCACATCTTTATTCCCACTACTAGTAACTGAATCCTACCTTGTGTCATTTTAATGGTGCACATACTAACATACCACATGATAATAATTGAGAAGCATTGAAATCGAACAAAGATCAGGTTAGCAGAATCACTATATTTTTTTTGGTGGAAAACTGACCTCGAGATCTTCTGCATCAGGCCGGCTCACCAATTCCTTGGCCAGGACATACCTGTTTGGCCTATCTTTATCATCATAAAACACCTTCCATAATCTGTTAGGATGCAAAGGGATTGATTGATGAGAGACTTGAGATACAAAAACATAGTAAAACAAAAAGAAAAATCATATTGTCCATAGCAGAGAGATATAGAGGCCCTTGTACTTCATAAATAATAGCTTACCCGGGGTAACATCTAAATACAGCACCCGAGGGTAGAGGTCGCATTGAGTAAACCACCGAGAATGTCCTACAAGATTAAATGATTTCTGAATGAGAGACACAGAAAACAAGCAATATGAATGAACATAGCAAAGTAACTAAGAGTCTAGTCTTCTATGAGTCTAGAATGAAGTTCATGATAGAAGTCAATGGTGTTTCTGAGAAGTCATATCCATAGTTAAATTGAAATTATGCAGAACTAACTGAATGCGAATTAAAATAGACTTTCTTTAGGTTACCTCAAAAAGTTTCTCCTCAATCTGCGAGCATTAATGCCAACACCAACATCCTCACTCACAAGACGCGGGTTCCACATGAGAAGAGGCCTAGGCTAGTAGTAAATTAGAAAAACTGTAAGAATGAACCTTAATCAATATGAACAAAAACATTCACAATTGTTCCACATACTATGCATACCACTATGATCGAACTACTAAGAAACTAGTCTTGATTAAGTGTGAGACACATGAACAGTAAAGTACCGGAGCATCTGAGAGTTGTGATCCAATTTCTTCCACATACTTCAACATCTGATAGTCAGGAACCAGCATTACGACAATTTCATCTTCTTTTGTTACAGGCTTCCGGTCACCCAAGCTGAACAGGTGGAAATAGATATCAAAGACATGATAAAGACAAAACTAACAATGCATTGTCTCACACTAATCTGTAGGCTTCACCTGGCAAACTCGAAAGCTGCATCTTTCCACCGGTATTTCAGTAGCGCGGCAGCTCCAGCATCAGGAAATATGGCCTTAACTCTCTGACGAGCGACAACAACAACTCAAGGTCTCAATCTCAGTCAAGAGTTTATGATAAGACAAACGAATCAATCACAGAAACTGAAAGATTAAGTTTGCAAAAGACACCTGACATCCTGTTTCTTCAATTAGTGTGTCCAAGAAGATTCTAGAAAGTTCCCAGAGCTCGGACTGAGCACCCTCGGTATCAAGATAAAGCAGCTGTGGGATCAGGAGCTCCACCTGATGTCAATTTTGAAAATATCATCCATACATTATGCATTATCGTAAGAGATTCGTCATAACACATACTTTTCCTAATTTTTAATCACACATAGTTAAAGGGTCCAAAATTATGCAGTATGATTT
>JAULKJ010000008.1:7393189-7404551 GCA_032355405.1 Rubia balearica
AGAGTTTGTTGGTTATGAATTGGGTATTTCTAATTCTTAATGCTGCTAGCATATTAAATATATAAAGTATCTCATAGCTTATATGTTAGTTACAGAAATAGTTAGGGAGGCGTCCTCCTGATTATCGACAAGGTAAGGAAAGATTGGTTGTTTGTAACTATAACCAATTTGTTTGCATGCATTTAAAGTCATCCTTGCATCAAAGATCGAGATAGAAAGTCAGTACGGAATTGATCGAAATCGGAATTTTCTCATCATAGTTGAATCTTTCTACAATCTGTAACAATTTCTCATTCTCATTTTTACTCAATTCTCGGTTTTTCTTATTCACCACCCTCATCCGGTTATATTGGTTACAAATTCTCAGATTAAAGATTAAGGAAAAAGTCTCGCCAATCTCTTGGGAAACGAACTTGCTCGCGGCTATACTGGTTGGTATGCCCATATCGACCACAAAATCCTGAAGTGAAAAATTGATGATAGAGCTCGATTTATTTTTGGTGTAAAACGACACACCACCAACCCAACCAAAAACTTCAACTCTTTATATATTATATTAATAACAAATATAAATAGTATATTTTAAATTAATCTTTAATTAAATGATGTAACATTTAAATAAAAATATTGTCGAATTTTGTAATAAATAATTTTTATTGTGCATTGAACAATGGCAATACCGGTCTCAATTTATAGGGATGAAAAATGTAATTTATTGAAATTAATTTTATTATAAAAATATTTATAAAATAAATATAAAATCAAATATGTAGATAAGGAGATAAAATAATTATAGTATCCACAATAGTAACTCCTTAACCCAATTTTTCTTAATAAACAGCACTCCTTATTTAAGGAAAATCATTGTGGAGTCTTAAGAACCACTCCTTAATAAGGAGTTGGTATATCTTTATTTGTGAAATGTCAACCAACCAATGATTGACACTTAGTTTTGCAGTTTAAATTAATTTTAAGTGAAAAGGGATTATTTAAGAAATGCTTATTTAAGGAGTTCCATTGTTAGTAATTAGTTCTTAACTAATTTTTATCAAAATTCATAATGCGACACTTAAAAAATATTCCTTAAGTCCACTACCATTTTATATGATCTTAGATTGGATTTGATTCAG
Source organism: Rubia balearica (assembly GCA_032355405.1). NCBI lineage: Eukaryota > Viridiplantae > Streptophyta > Magnoliopsida > Gentianales > Rubiaceae > Rubia > Rubia balearica. Next base: position 7,394,320 of record JAULKJ010000008.1, read on the forward strand.
TATATTTCCAGCCGATAGGCTAGTGAGACGTGGCTGGTGACCTGCGTCACCCCTTTCCGTTTTCTGAATCAATTTCAACCCCTAAATTCGTTGGGGTTGAGCTGGCACTATTCATTTTTCCTTTCTTTCCTAGAGTGAAACTGGTGGCCGCAGGCAAAAACGTGGCTTAAGCGCTCCAAAAGCGACGTGGATTTAAGCATTGACTTCAGTTTTATTTCATTTTTTAACTTCAGTTTTAAGTAATCTACTTTTGACGTTAGAAAAAAGGTAATCTACTTCAATTTTTAGACAATGTACAACGGGGGAATCACTCTCACACCACTCAAATCGTTTCAATTAATTAAATAATCAATCTCTCTCATCCACCTCAGTAATTCAAACCACAACTAAAACACTCCACTTTTTTCTCCACAATGGTGAAAACCACTCACACACCACTCCATAGACCCCACTTGATTCTCTCTAGTATACTCATTAATTCTACCTTTAAAAATTTATTCAAATCATTTTATCTAACAAAATAAATTTAAATGTGAAATTTAATAACACACTTATAATTATTGAATTGGATTTTATTTTTTCAAATTTCATTTCTGAAATTAATTTCAATTTGTAAAATTTATTTTATGAACCATAATTTACAAAGAGCCATATACATATTTTTTTAAAAATGTAATTTTGATTTTTAAAAAGAACCAAATTTTAATTTTCTTCAATTTTTTTCAAAAAAAACCATATTTTTTAAAAATAATTTAAAATTAATAGTTGGGACACGTGGCTGAATCAGCTCGCACCACGTGTTCATGCAGATTTTTTTTAAAAAGAAGGTCTTGCATGTGGCCACGTGGCCCAACTAGGGGGCACCACGTGGCACATGCGGCCAAAGAAAATGGCTTGCGCGTCAGCGCAGACCCATTCCCATGTGATGTATGCCCATGGGATGATTCTCATTTGAGAACTCGGTCCCACGGGTTAAAGAGATTTTACCCTCTTTCAGCCCCACTGTGGGACTATTGTCCCTATTCTGTCCCAATTTTTAATTCAACTCACTCTAAAATCCCCCGTTGTACATGCTCTCAGTGCGTCACTTCAAAGCGGACCTGAAAATACTCGGATGATCAAGTCAGATGGTAGAATAAAACCATGGTTTTGTCAATTTTGTTTCAATGAAGATTTTTTAAAATTTTAGATCTAGCTGAAATTAAGTCGTGTGACATTTTTCTCAACATTTTAAAATGATCGATTATATATATATATATATTGTGGAATCGAAAATTTGTTAAAGGAAGATTGAACCCAGGGGCGGAGGCTTTAAACATGTAGGCGGGAGCTGATACTCCCTCTGTCCCAGTTCAAACTGCACCCTTTTTGGTCAACTTTCTCAGACCATGTTTGACCATAAATTTCAATTAGTATATAGACTCTAATATCATCATGTGAGATATTTTTAGACTCCTATTTTTACGTAGTTCTTAAATATCAAATTTTAATGCACCATTAATATCCGTAATTAAAGTTATTGATGGGCAAATATGGTAGTAGAAAGTTGACAAAAAAAGTGTCATTTATTCTGGGACGGAGGGAGTAGGACGCATAGAAACAACTCTATATCTTACTATATGTTCGCTTAATATAGCGACCCATGATCTATAGGGACTAGCGATAACGGGTCGTTTAGGGACTTTTAAAAAATGTCCAAAAAATGTCCTATCAATGGAAGCGTGACCTATTGGGACACATTTTAGCGCCCCAATAGCTTGTTTGTGTTGTAGTGATAGCTTACCCGGGGTAACATCTAAATACAGCACCCGAGGGTAGGGGTCGCATTGAGTAAACCACCGAGAATGTCCTACAAGATAAATGATTTCTGAATAAGAGACACTGAAAACGAGCAATATGAATGAACATAGCGAAGTAATCAAGATTCTAGTCTTCTATGAGTCTAGAATGAAGTTCATGATAGTAAATCAATGGTGTTGCTGAGAAGTCATATCCACAGTTAAAATGAAATTATGCAGAAGTACCTCAATGCGAATTAATATAGACTTTCTACAGGTTACCTCAAAAAGTTTCTCCTCAGTCTGCGAGCATTGATGCCAACACCAACATCTTCACTCACAAGACGCGGGTTCCACATGAGAAGAGGCCTAGGCTAGTAGTAAATTAGAAAAACTGTAAGAAATGAACCTTAATCAATATGAACAAAAACATTCACAATTGTTCCACATACTCTACATATCACTATGATCGAACTACTCAGAAAATAGTCTTGATCGAGTAAGCGTGTGACACATGAATAGTAAAGTACCGGAGCATCTGAGAGCAGAGATCCAATTTCTTCCACATACTTCAACATCTGATAGTCAGGAACCAGCATTACGATGATTTCATCTTCTTTTGTTACAGGCTTCCGGTCACCCAAGCTGAACAGGTGGAAAGAGATATCAAAGACATAATAACAACTAACAAGGTATGGTCTAGTAGCACAGCTCATACTAATCTGAAGGTAGGCTTCACCTGGCAAACTCGAAAGCTGCATCTTTCCACCGATATTTCAGTAGCGCTGCAGCTCCAGCATCTGGAAATATAGCCTTAACTCTCTGATGAGCGACGACAACAACTCAAGGTCTCAATCTCAGTCGAGACAAATGAATCAATACACAGATACTAAAGGATTAAGTTTGCAAAAGACACCTGACATCCAGTTTCTTCAATTAGTGTATCTAAGAAGATCCTGGAGAGTTCCCAGAGCTCGGACTGAGCACCCTCGGTATCAAGATAAAGCAGCTGCGGGATCAGGAGCTCCACCTGATGTCAATTTTGAAAATATCATCAATACATTATGCATTATCTCACAAGATTCGTCATAACACATAATTTTTAAATGCAATTTTTCCTAATTTTTAATCACACATAGTTAAAGGGTCCAAAATTATGCAGTATGATTTTTGCAAAATAGAAAAGATGGTAGTAATACCAGACAATGGAACAAAAGTTTAAACTGCTTTCAAGAAAACATACAATGGCTCTCAATCCTCCAGAAGATACAAAAGCAGCACTTGCTTCTCCTGATTGCCGAACAGCACCCTCCAAACTAGAAGGCAGGCAACTACAACAAATACAGAAATAAAATTAAAAAAACCCAAATTCATGAACAAAAAGAACAGTACTATATTCATTCGTATTTTGAAAAAATCCCACCTGTCATCTTCTTCCGCCAGGTCTTGCATTGCCTGCTGCGCCTGTGGGTCTAAATCAGAAGGGGTGGCGCCATCATCATCGAGATACTCTTGGCCTTGAAACTTTTCGAACTTGGCGTGCATTCGGGGAATGGGATCTCTGTTGAGTGGAAGCACATTGCAGAGGGAGTTGAATGATGGCGGGAATAGGGTGGTTTTAGGACGTGAGGGGAAGTAGGAAGGGAGGTTTGCGTAAGAAGATGCCATGAAAATGTGGAGGATGGAGATAAGTTTTGTGCGTTCTTGCGCCCAAGCTCAATGGAAACTAACGGTGAGGATGACCAATCATCGTATGCCACGCTCCCAATACTATGATATTTGAGAGAGAGTTTTCCATCTTGCCTAAGTACTTTTAAACCCAAGAATAATTAGATCTGTTTCAAAAAAAAAGTAATTAGATCAATTCTAAAAAGTTCATTTTTATAAATTTTAAGTTTGAATTACAATTATTTATCTATTAAAAATTATTTAAAAACTTTCTTATAACTATCGGTACTTTACTGTAATAAATAAAAATAATTAAATTACTCTATTAGTCATACTAATTATAAAATGACATCATCTAACGTTAGTCAGATTTGATTTTCTATTCATTAAAAAATCTTAAGTTTAAACTATTTCAACTAATAATTTTTATTGAATCAACACATAAATTGAACCCTTGCAATATTTATCTGATTTTTTTTCTTCATTTGAGTGATTGATTATTAAATTTTCATGGTATTTTAAGCTTATGATTGTCAATTAATAATTAACATTCAAATTGGATATATCCAAATAAGTTGTGATTATCTTGCGTGATTGGATTTGATTAGATTTTGTAATATTCTATTCTCATATTTAGGTAAATATGCCTAGATCGGAATATTTTCTAGATGTGATTAGTTTAGTTTCTTTTTCCGGTTAGCCTTTGGTCTCTTGTATTTTGCTCTACATATAGGGGCTTATGATGATGAAAACTGTCAAATTCCTAAAACCTCAAAAATTATATTTTCCTTCCGCCGACAATTGGTCGATGCTAAAATTCCTAGTTTGACCAAAGAATTCGGTCCTTATGTTAAAGATATGGCAACTTGCAATTCGACAGTCGTGCTCGCCACTGCACAAGACAATGCCACTTCTGCAGCTAACAACATCGTCACCGTCAAGGTCAATCTCGCTGCCACCGAATTAGCTAACGCCGATTGGCTCTAGGCCAAGACCACTGCCGCCTCAAAACTACAATTTCTCCTGTGATTTTAAAAGGTGAAAATTACCATGAATGAATGATCAGCAGCGTCATCGCCAACGCAGTTCAGACGGCAGCCTTCGCCAATACACTTACCTTCTCATCAATCACCCTGGATCAATCGGCAGTGGGGCCTACTTTATCCGATACCTAGTGGAATTTGGTATTAAATTTGATATCTAAATTACAAAACCCCATTTATAATGTGTCAGGCAAGTCTTCTTTACCTTGGATTATTGATTCAGAAGTTTCTTATCATATGACGGGTGACAAAGATTTTCTACATGATATTACCACATTTGAATCCGTTGATGTTATTTTGCCTAATGGAACTATATCGACTATCATACACCAAGGCACTCTACGTCTTAGTAATATTTTTCTGCCACATGTCTTACTTATCCCTAAATTACTCTGCAATTTATTATCTTGTGCTAAGTTACTTGATACCCTTAACTGTCTAGATGTGTTTACCGAAAACATATGCATATTATAGGACATCAGCTCGAGGACACTGAAGGCATGGGTGAACAGCAGGGTGGGGTACATTGTCTTTGCACGTTGGAAGACTTTTTTTCTCCATCGCGCCCCGGTCATCTCTGACACCTCCAAGTCATCTGTTTCTGAGAGCCTTTGGCCTCCACGATTTGGTCATCCTTTTACTTCGGTGTTGTCTTCTGTCTCTATAATTAAAGATATTCATTAGGATATTAATAACATTGTTCCCTACTCCGTCTGTCACCCAGCAAAACAATCTCGGAATAATTTTTTCCTTAAGTTAAATAAAAGTACCCGGGTATTCAAGTTAGTTCATTGCAATGTCTGGGGACCTTATAGCTAACCCTTTACTAGTGGAGTATTTTATTTTTTAACCATTGTTGGTGACTACTCGTGAGCCGTTTGTGTTCATCTACTTGCTACTAAATCAAAAGTTACTGCTAGATTCAAGGAATTTTGTACTCTTATCTTGGGACAATTCAGGTGCCAGATTTATCAAGTTCGAGTAAAAAAACAAGACTGGATTTGTACCACTTAGGGCTTACTTTGCAGAAAATGGATTTTTTTAAAACTTCCTATGTTGATACACCACAACAGAATTGTTGTGTTGAACGAAAATATCGACATCTCCAAAATGTTGCTCGTGCTCTTCGCTTTCAAGCTCATTCGCCAACTGAATTATGGGTAGAATGTGATTCGACTGTGGCTTATCTGATCAACCAGACTCCTACTCTGTTACTTGATGGTAAAACTTCTTTTCAGTTACTACATGGTCCTGAGCCCAACTTTCGATACTCTGTATTTTTGGTTGTCTATGTTTTGCTTCCCAAGTACCCCAAAGACGTGATACATTTTCCTCTACAAGACGTTGGTGTGTCTGTTTAAATAAGTCAAGTATCTGATTGATTTGATTTGATTCTAGATAGAGTTGTTAACTAGACTAGAGTTATATTAGTACTAGCTTTCCTTATGTAATTTATTTATTCTTGTCAGTAATACATTATTCTTCATGGGAAATCATTCTTTCATGGTGTCAGAGCAAGTTCTGATCCTAAACCCTAAATTTAAATTTAAATTTTTTGTTCGGTGCCACCCTCCCTCTCTATTTTTCGACCAAATTCGGGTCAAATTCCAGTTAAATTCCGGTGAATTACTTCAACTCCCGGTGACCCTTTTGCCCTTTGGCAATAGTTTTGGCATCGTCATCTACGGTGTTCGATTACTCTCCTTCGGCAGCATATCACTCAGTACCAACAACCTCCTCAGCACCAGCGTTCGATTACTCTCATCCGGCAGCGCAACCCTTAGCATCGATAACCTCCTCAGCACCGGCGATCTTTTTTGTGTTCATCGGCTTCTCTAAGGATATTTCATATCTCTAGATCTAACCCTTCTCAGCGGCATCTATGGTTCTCTCAGCGGCATCGGCGTTCAAATTCAAGGAATTTTCAGTTCGGCTTCCTAGCGTTTCAATGCTCCTTTCAGTTTGGCTTCAATGTTTCTTTCTGATCCCTTCCAGCAGCGCATCTGCAGTTCATCGTCGCTGTGCAGAGTCTCCGTCCAACAACATCCTTGGCACGTGAGATCCACGTGTGCCGAGATTCACACATGCCTTGACACGGGCGCATGAGTTACTCGTGAAATAGGCCATACACACTTCAGCTCCTCTCTGTGTGCGGTTCTACGCGCTCCAGCTATCTCCGCGCATGAGAACACACTCCTCACAAATTTATTTTGGCCTTTTGTCCTCTTGCTGATTTATTATTTTGGTTTTGTGATATGGCTCATTTTGGTTCTCAACAATGTGATATTTCGAGACATACGGGCTTTTCTCATCATCGACGACACGATGACTCCAAGTTGATTGTAGATTCTAGTACCACAAAACACATAGCATCGTGCCCTGTTGCTATTGATCATGTCACGCCTTTTCATGGTTCTTCCAGCGTCTATGTTGGTAATGGTCCCTAACTTCCTATTACTCATGTTGGTGATTCTTGGATTTCTACATCCTTGTCTCTTTATGATGTTCTTATTGTGCCTGATATCACTAAAAAAATTCTTTCAATTAGCAAATTAACTGACTGCTTTGATGATTGCACATTTATTATTCGGCATAAAATCACTAGTGAAACTTTGGGCCACGGTCATAGTGAAAATGAGCTTTATGTTTTAGACTCTGGTGCATCTTCTTTGTTGCCTACTGAGGAATCAAGTAAGTCAAGCGCGTCTTTTGAAATTTGGCATGCTAGACTTGGTCATGTTCCACATTCCGTTATTCTGGCTTGCGTTCTTCTGGATCTTTATTTGTCTCATCAGTTTCACTGAAACCTACCCTTTGTGATGTGTGTGAAAAGGCTAAAGGAAAACATTTGTCTTTTTATACAAATGATAAATGTGTTGCTAGGGTACTTAATTTAGTTAATTGTGACTTATGGGGTTCCTCTCCTATTTTATCTTCTAATGGTTTCTCCTACTATGCTATTTTCCTCAATAATCATTCCCAACTCTCGTGGATGCATCAGCTGATACTCTTGCTTCTTCCATAGTGCCAGCCCTCTTGTCTCATCTATGCTATCATCCTCCCCGACGACGGCACCATGTTTTGCATGCTCTGCCGATTCAGACCATTCAATGGCCGCTTCTATACATCCTGCTCTCCCATCTCGACATTGACCAGCTCACCTGGTTCACCGACCAGCTCACTCGATTCGCCTGCCACATCACCGGCCCTTTCGTCACCCACTTTTCCGGTCTCTCCACCTTGGCATGTCACTCATATGATAGCTACTAGGTCAGCCATTGGTGCTATTCATCGCATGGATTATGTAGACATTGTCACTCATGGTCTTACTATTGCTCTACTTGCTCTGTCTGAGTCCACGAATTATCGCACTGCCCTTTAGGATTTAGGTTGGGTTTCTGCCATGGATGATGAGATGGCAAATCTTCGTGGCCGACACACTTGGGATCTGGTACCTTGACCTTCGGATGCAAACATTGTTGGATCCAAATAATTTATCGAATGAAGTATCGATCGAATAGTACTATTGAGCGTCATAAAGCCAGGCTTGTGGCAGAGGGTTTCTCACAGATTCTGGGTTTTGACTTTGACCACACTTTCAGTCCAGTGGTCAAAGCATCCACAGTTCATACTGTTTTAGCTATTGCTACGATGCGTTCTAGAACCCTTCATCAGCTGGATGTTAAGAATACCTTTCTAAATGGTGTTTTTAATACTTCGATTTATATGGTGTAGCCCATTGGTTACAAGGATCTGCTTCACCCAGAGTTTCTTTGTCGCTTGCGAAAGACCATTTATGGTTTCAAGCAAGCTCCGCGGCCCTGGTTTCAACAATTCAGTACTTATCTAGTTCAGCTTGGTTTCAATAGCAGTTCTGATGATACTTCTCTATTTTTTCTGTCTCGAGGATCGTCAGTCGTGTATCTCTTGGTTTACGTCGACAACATCATCCTTACAGGATATTACCTGACTCTCCTCCGGTAGTTCATCGATCGGATGCATCGGGAGTTTACTATCAAGGACTTGGGCACTCTTCACTTCTTGGCTATGAAATTACACTCTCATCCTCGATTTTACTTCTTGGACAAGCTAAGTATGCTAGGGATATTCTTACTTGAGCAGGAATGTCAGATTCGACACTAGTCTCTACTTCATTTGTGCCTGGATCGCAGCTACATAGCTTTTCCAATCCTGATTTTTGAAATCTGACACTTTATCGCTCTCTTGTTAGGGCTCTGCAGTATTTAATGATAAATCGTCATGAATTGGCCTTTGTGGCCAATACAGTCAGTCAGTATCTCTATGATCCCCGTGACGATTACTTTGCAACAGTCACTCAGATTCTTTAATATATTTGTGGTACTCTACATTTTGGTCTTGCATTGCGATCAGCTAGTTCTCTGGAGGTTTTGAGTTACTCTAATGCTAATTGGGTCAGTTGTTTAGAGATTCAACGATCTACTTATGGTTATACTGTCTTTCTTGGTGGAAACCTTAATTCCCGGAGTGCCAAGAAATAACCCACTGTTTCCCGTTCGAGTACGGAGTTTGAGTATCAAGCCCTAACCAACACTGCTTCTGAGGTTGTTTGGTTGACCCATTTGCTTCGTGATCTTTGTTTCCCACTTCTGGATCTCCGATACTGTTATCTGATAACAGTAGTGCTATCTTCTTAGCCCAGAACTCAGTTTCTCATAAGCGGGGGAAGCACATTGACATCGACTATCATTTTGTTCGAGAGTTGGTTGCTTCTGGAAAGAAGCTTCTTGCTCATGTTCCTATGGCTCTTTAGATTGCGGACATCTTCACCAAATGGCTCTCTCATCTGCTATTTGAGTTCTTCCGATCCAAAATTTGCGTCGGTGAGAATCTGACGCTTCGCTTAAGGGGGGTGTTATAATAAGTCAAGTATCTAATTGATTTGATTCTAGATAGAGTTGTTGACTAGACTAGAGTTATATTAGTACTAGCCTTCCTTTTGTACTATACTTATTCTTATCATTACTACATTATTTTTCACGGGAAATCATTCTTTCAGTGTCTTTCTTGGTTACTCTGCCAGAGAGAAGGCATGGCGTGTTTATGATCTGGACTCTCAGATATTATTCGACAATCGTGATAATTAGTGTTTTATGAGGATTCGGCTTTTTTTGGCAAGGTTATGCTTCAAAGCAAAGCTGGCTTTTGTTATGTGAGAATAAGTTGCTGAAAATCAAAGCACTTTTAGTGTGTGGTAAAATAAGCTTATAAGTGCTTTTTCAATAATAAAAGTAGTTGAGGTGTTTGGTAAATTTAAAAGTGAAAGTGTTTTTAATTTTCAAAATGACAATTATAGACATGAAATCATGTTAAAAAAAATTTAGACATGAAATCATTATGATCTCAGGCGCACTAGAGCGGCGCTCTTCCCATCCAGATTATCTCGCACGCCGCTATAATTTCCCAGCATCCGGTAGTCGATCTTCTTGTTTGTGCATGGTCGAGTGATTGCAAATAGGTCGATCGATCTAGAATATTTATTAATAGGCATTCTAGTGAGACCCAGAACTGTTGTGCGGAATACCCGAGAAAGAACAAGCAAAGAAAATAAAGCGAAAGAAAAAACACCGAGAATTTATGTGGTTCACCAATTGGCTACATCCACGGATGACCAAGATCGGATTCCACAAGAGAGAAATGCCAGAATACAGATTTCCTACTCTCTATCAATCCTATCTCTTAGGATTATAATAAAAGGACGAGG
>JAULKJ010000008.1:7416012-7432446 GCA_032355405.1 Rubia balearica
GGACACTCCGAAGAAAATTAGAGAAAAAAAACCAATTGGAGAATCCCTACACTAATGTTAAATAATAAATTTACTGTAATTGAGACAAGCACAAACATACAAGTATAAGTATCTCCTTACAACGAAGATCATGAAAAGGAAAAACTTACTGTTTGATGAGATGCCACGAAGAACTGAAGCAATAAAGAGAAAATAAGAAGATGAAGAATACAAATGGGTTAGGAAATTTAACTTGAGAAACTAAAAAGGTAAGAGAAGGAAAATTGAACAAGAAAGGTAATGAATGATGTCTGTCAAAAAGTAACTTACCTTTTTAGGAATACGAGAAGCTGGTGGTATATGGGTACACACAATACACTGAATACTAATAGAATGAAATCACCAGAATCAAAGCATTTATAAACTGGAGGACACAACGCCAGGATGGAAAATTTTGGAACAATATAGTGGATAAGGAGGAGAAATATCGATTCAATGAGGTAAAATCCCAAACGACTAAGTTAGTTACTACTACAGTGGATAAGGAGAAGAGTTAAATTTGAAATTTAAACTTGAATATCGGGAATGCAAACAACATCGCATTGTAGCCAAGAAGTGAGTAACACTTCACAAATGCAATATTAGTTATATTAACGGAAAACATGTTATTACAACTTTAGAAGTTCGCAAAACAACAATTCACAAATACACTACAAAAATAAGAAATCATCGCTTCATGTTTACTAGTCTTCAAGGCTCGGGGAGGGGGGGACTTATGGTGTATACCTAGCCTATAATCTGGAGGTTGGTGGCCTTTAGGCGTAGCATAATTTTCACATAACCAACGAAATAAGGAAGACGGAGCCTTGTCTGAAAGGCTAGGCCACAAACCAATAAAGGTGAAACCACAAATTGAGATTGTGGGAACCATGATGTAACCCACGGTCTCAAACACTGACAAGACAGAACCACAATTGAAGACATTTATAAATACAAGGAGATTAGCACCAAACAAGGTAAGTGTACTAATCTGAGAAATTGAAATTCTCTAAGGAAATAGCTGACTTGACGTCGAAGTATTTTCTCCAGAATCTTTTTCGGGATCTATTTTGTAGGAGAAGATGTTTCCTGCTGAACAAAACATTTTCTAATTAGTGGGATTGACATATCACAAGGATGTAAGGACGTCTAGTAGAACGTGTCCTGCTGAAATCAACGTCTATAAAACCTAGCTCATTGATCGATACACTAGCATTATTACGAACCCATTAAATTTGAAAGTCGGACATAAAAACATACGTAGACAAGTTCTTATATTTCCTCAATCATTCCATATTAAGACATGTTCCCATAGATAGAATTTATATCCTTTGCGCTGCTTACATGTAATGCTTATGCAACTAGGCTAACACCACTATTTTGCGTACTGGTGTGTGTGTGTCCCAATCAAGGGTTTAGAAAGTAAACCTATTCATCTCAAAGCCTATGAAATAAATCGTAGTTGCAGCAGGCATGAAGGCTAACAAATTCAAGGTCTCACTGAGACTGTCTCTAACTACTGTTTGGCATAACCAATCGATGAAAGTGTGATTGTGTTATAAAATTTACTTGCATCTATGACCAACTGGGGTGCCGCTCTTTAATATTTTCCACGTGTATGTCCACATACGGGTGAACCGCACCTGAATTGCTTAGAACATATAAGTGTGTTTTCATGAACTCATCAGGGGTTAGTACCCTAGTTGTTCCTTTCAGCAAACCTTTGCCACCCACTATTTAATACACCAACTGACTCTCCATTCTTCAATAATTCCATGCAGTGTTCTATGGCCTCCTCAGTCACATGCATCTGCACAAAAATTGCATCCGGGTGATATTGATTTTTCAAATAAACCTTGAATATCTTTATATACCACTCGAAGGGATACATCCATCTCAGATAAACAGGACCACATATTAATATCTCTCGCACAACGTGAACCAACAAGTGCACCATTATATCATAAAATGAAGGAGGAAATACATATCCAACTCTCACAACACGATAGCTACTTTAACATGTAGTTTCTCCAATTTATTACGCGTAATTTCTTTACAGCATATTTCCTTGAAGAAGCCACACAACTGGGTAATGCACTTTCCAACGTGATGTGGCAAGATGGATCTGATCGTAACCAGAAAAAATTCTTGAATAAACAATGTGAATCGTTCAATTTCATACTCCTCAATCTCAATCCCTCATCGGATACTAGATTTATAACACGAGAAGAGTAGCCCATCGGGATATTGATACCTTTCAAGCTAGAACATATCAAGTGTTTCTCGACTTTTGAAAATGAGTAACAAGCAGCAGGCAAGAACATCTTGGATCCTCACACCTCGAGGGGCCAAATATGGTCTAATTACCATTTTAACCATATCTTTCCTTAACTTGACCCCAAACTTTGTCTTAGCTGGGATATTCATCAAAATTACAACCAAATTATAACTTACATTATTTTAAATATCCATCATTTCCAAACAATGTAAGACGTCAAGGATCTACCAATACGGTAGTTCAAAAACATGGAACACTTCTTCTAACTACTAATAACCGCAGGTTTCCTATTCATTTTGTAAATCACGCAACATATACGGGGTTGATGGACCTGTTAATACAGGAGGAGGGGGTGCCAACTTTACCTTTCCATTGAATTCAGCATGCCGGTTCCTCCACCGATGAGTTATTAGAAGCCATTTCCGGTGTCCAAGATACAATGTCTTACTTCCATACCTCTAATGACAATAATTTGTTAATTCAAAACAAATGGGACATAACTTGTGACCTTTAACTGAATAGCCACACAAGTTTCCATGTACGGGAAATTCATTAACAGTGTAGAATAACATGGTTTTAAAATCAAACAACTCCTTCTAAAATCTATAGTACATTCTCATTCTAAGATCCCACGGCAGTTTAAGGTCATCCACCAAGGGTAATAGGTACACATATATATCGTTTCCCTGTTGCTTCGGACCAGAGATAATTAGAGATAACATAATGCACTTCCTTTTCATGCACAACCATGGGGCAAGTTTTAAATCATTACCATCACCGTCCATGAACTATGATTGATGCTCACATTACCAAACGAGTTTATTCTATCCATGCACTAACCAAACCTCAAATTACGTGGCTTATTCCCAAAGACACGAAAGGCCACATCTATCTTTTCCACCAATCACTATCAGCCGAATGGCTAATGACTTCAGGATCCACCACTGTCTGATAATTCTCAGGATTATCAAACAATTTTCTCAATAGGGGAATAATAGGTAGATACTAAACAACCTTGACAGGAACCTTCTTCGTTTTCGATTTCCAATTTCTCCATTCCCATCCACCTTCTTTAATTTGAACCATGGAGCATTAAATTTTGGGCATTCCTCCACATTCAAGTGATATCCCCTATACAAGATACAATCTTTTCGACAAGTATGTATCTTTGCATAATCCATTTCCATAGGACATAGTACCTTCTTCACCTCATAGATTATTTTCGGTGGTCTATTGCCAACCAAAATCATTTCTTTCCACACTTTCAACAAATCGGAGAACCCATAATAAATATAGTAATACTTATCTTTCACATTCATTAACTGAAACGTAGCCTTCAATACTGTCATTCCTTCAGGGCATCTATTGTATAAAAGTGTTTCATTATGTCTGTGCAAGGCTGAAAGGCTTTTGGGATTGCAACTATAGTTCTTCAAAATCCCCCCTTCTCGGCCTCTACTTTAGTTCTAGTTTCCCCATCCACATTCTCCCTATGCCAAAATTAAATTTTGTATGTTGGATCAAAGTCTTATATAAATAAGTCATCCTTCAAACCAGTTGTATCTCCATGAACAAAGGTGTCCCGACACTTCTTGCAAGGACAATATACATACAACAAATTCTCCTTTGTGGCAATCGTGAATGCATATTTAATGAAGTTGTATACAAAATATTGATACTCCTCACTTGTTCGATTTTCATCAAAACAATGGGCTTTATCCACATAAATTCCTACAAATAATAACATAAGTACACATTATTTAGGGTCCTATATCTTAGCAACGAATACATACACTTACATTATTTCGATTCATGCATGGATTCCATATTTATATGCATACACTTACTTCTATCATTTTGATTCATGCATGGATTCCATATTCATATATTTCGATTAATATGTATATTAATTGGGGTAGCATATTTACATAAATAAACCTTGATTATCATGTTCCATACACATTTACATCACCCATTTATATAATTATATGCAATGACTAAATTCAATCAACCCATTGTGAAATACACCCTCTCATATGAACTGAAAACTAACCTAGAACCCTAAATTGAAGAAATGAGAATACAAATTTAGGTATTAATTGGAATACTTACTTGCTAAATTCAAAGGCAAGTTAGCACAATCCATAACCCTATGGGAAACCTTCAACAGTGGGGATTTTGATTATGATTTTGCAGAGCCCTCTTAAAATGTGGAAGAAATTGTGGATATTATGATTGAATTTGGTCAAAAGACCAAAACTCACTTACTAAATCCCGGAAGATGCAACATCGATTCTTACCGTCGGCATAGATTTGGTTTAACAGACTACTAGTGCGAAGGCGACCATCTCATGACTGACTGATAGTGCTAGGTCAAACATATGTTTCTGACATCGCACCTATGTCGGTTACACTTTTTACTTCGACTTTAAATATTATTTACCTAGGTTATCATAGAATCGCAGAAAAAACCCTATTGTTTTCCTTTGTTATTTTATAGCCGTGGTAAATAATATCTTTTACTTTGAAAAAAACTGAGGTAAAAGAACTTTTTTACTTTGCTTATTTGACCTAAGGCAAAAAATTGAGGTAAAAAAGGCGAAGTAATATGTGTTGTGTCTTGTAGTGAAAGATTACAATATATAGGGATCTATATTAAATTTTAAAAGGAAAGAGATTCTAATTAGATACTACCAAATATCAAAATATATTCCAATCATATAATTTCAAATATTTTAATATATTCTAATTAGATACTACCAAATATCTTAATATTACTCCTCAAGTTGGAGCATGAAAATCAAGAATGCCCAACTTGCTAGTAAGATTCTGAAACGGTTACCTACCAAGAGCCTTGCTGAACATATCAAATGACTGACTGGAATAACGAATATGATGAGTAAAATCTTCACCAGACTGGATAAGATCTCGAATAAAATAATTGTCACTCTCAATATGCTTGGTACAATCATAAAATTCTGGATTAGCCGCAATGTGGAATAGTAATCGAGGATTTATCGCCCTTTAACATCATACTCGGCCAGTTACGGATGAACTAGGCCAATGCCACATGGTTACTTTACTATCTTGTACTAAAGTTCCCAGCAGAATATGGTATAGCTTTGATTCTAGGTTATGAAGAGATAACCCAATATAACATGATGATAGATGGGAAGGAGCGTAAAAAATCAAAAGGGTCAACTTAATCCTAGGAAGCAACAAAAGCGAATGATCCGACCTGGGTTCGGAGACACTCCCATCAGGGGCTGCTACAGAAGATAATATACTCAATAAAACCACTATTATTAGTTGGGTTATAACACCAGGGAAAATTTATTTTAATTTCAAACAATCCCAGTATAATTCCGCCCACGTTGGAGCTATAGTGGCCATCAGAAACTCTGAGAACCAGGAAAGGACGAAAGACCCCGTGACTGAGGAGGAGTCCTTGAGATTTAATCCCCAATAAAGAAAATGTTTGATTCCTAGAAGTCGATGACTATTAGATCGATGAGTTTATGTTCCGCAGCCACAACGTAGTTTCCCTAATAAAAAAAGAGTTATAGCCTAAATAAACCTTATGTTAATTATGCCAAGAGAGTAGTTCACCACAAGGGGAAATATATGTATTTTTCCTATTGTAATCTGATGCCCTAGGAATTGTTCACCACCAGAGAAACATTAGAGCCACAAATTTTAAATATTTTTATGTTAAGATAACATATGATGCCTTTAAATGGTTGAAATCCCACAAAAGGATTGTTGATCACAACAAAGAGACATCTCCCTAGAAAATGATTCCCACATAACCATAAGTTCTCTCTATGGAATGAAAAACTCCATAAATTGAAAAAGTACTATGTGTATCATTAGTTTTCCCTACGGGATAAAAAATTTCCCTAAAATGGACAAACACTCTTTATGCCATTAGTTCTCCCTACGAGATGAATAACACTATACATCAGACGAACGCTCATTATACCATTAGTTATCCCTAGGGGATTAAAAAATCCCTAAAGTAGACGTACATTATTCATACCATTAGTTCTCTCTAGGTAAAGAAAACTCTCTAAAGTGGATGAAAAATCCTTATGCAATTAGTTCTCCCCACGTGGTGAAAGGACAAACGCTCCTTATACCTTTGGATTCCCTAAAATAAAATATTTCAAAATTTTGTTAATGGTCGATAGCCTTACAACTTGTAAGGAAGGAGTATTAATCTTTATTTTTTTGAAAATAAAATAAGAAATCTATAGAATCTTCTTTCTTTCTCTCTAATATGAAATGCGAAGATATGGTGGTTGAATTTGTATAGATGGGTCTTTTAAGCCAAACCTTTTACTTACCTCCCCGGTTGATCCGACATACCTTCACCCTTTTCCTGATCACATTCTGGTAACAAGCTCTATTTGGAAAAATTGTGTCTTGTATCAGCGTGCTCTTGCTGTGTTTTGGTTGTGGGTTTTGGAAGTAGTTCACCAATTTCTTTTCTGCTCCTCAGGGTGATCTGGTTTGCAGTTTCTCTTGGATTCAACTGCATTTGAGATTGTAACCTTGGTTGTGACATTCTAAGCTTGTCCACATAATTTAACAATTGAGATATTTGTTGTGTATGTTCCTCTAATGCAGCCTCAGTCTTTTTGGCACTTTGCTGTTGATTTTGCATTATGGTCATCATCATATCCATCTTTTTATCTATGGATTTTCCTTGCAGTGCCGGAATATTTGGGGGAACAGGTAAATTTTATTTTACCATTGATATTTTATATTTTCTTGCGTGTTGTTTGTGCATGGTAAAAATAAGCTACGGTTCCCCCTAAATAAAAATTACCATGGAATATATGTAAAATACTGAAGTAGATTAAGATTGAAGAAAAAAGTAGTTTAAAATTTTGGGATTCTTTATTTTTTATTGTAGAGTCCAACAACAAATATAATTTTTTAATCTAATTTTATCTACTAATATTTATCCAAGTTATGCTTAGAAAATATTTTAACAATATTATATAATAGAAATAATTTGATTCAAATTAATATTTAGTTTTTTTATTGATACCAAGATAGTATAATTAAATAGTTTTCACATCTTTCAAAAAATAAAAACATGATTTAAAACAACATAAATCTTCAAATATGATATGAAGAAGTAGGGAAAAGAAATCAACAAAGGTTATTTAATTTTAATTTTTTATTCAAATATTTATATAATATAGTATTAGTTTTTTTAAAGGAAAAAGGCAAAAATAATCAACGAAAGGCAAATATTCAACGAAAGTTGTCTATTTCAAAAATATAAATTTTGTGTTTTCTTAAGTTCTAGTTTTTCTTTAGAATTTAATTTTTTTTGTCCTTTAAATAAATAATCTACTATGATTTGTTATTATAATGGTCGATTCGAAAATATTTTTGTCCCCCCATACGAAATTCTTGGTTCCACTCCTGTTTCCTTGAGTTGCTTGTTGGTTCTAAAAGAAAGTTAGTTGTGCTCTTTTATTTTCCGGAATATAGGTTTGTCGAGCTTGGTTTCCCTACTCTCTCCATAAAAAATAGGATGGTCTC
This sequence comes from Rubia balearica, assembly GCA_032355405.1. NCBI lineage: Eukaryota > Viridiplantae > Streptophyta > Magnoliopsida > Gentianales > Rubiaceae > Rubia > Rubia balearica. The sequence continues at coordinate 7,423,868 of JAULKJ010000008.1, forward strand.
TCCAACCTGGATTATAATGTTTTGAATATGGATCCCTCTTTTGCTATCTCTCATACCAATTACTCATTGCATTGACTTGAGAAAGTATGTCTTCCATGTCAAGTAGCAAAGTTGTATGGTTGCATGATCCACATGTGTTGCAAGGGATATCTTGTGGACCAACAGCGGAAACCTTATCCACCACCTTTGAAAGAACTTTTTCCATTCTGTCCATCCACTCTTTGGAGTCATCTTGACTAGATGTGTTCATTTGTGCCACTTTCTTCAAGATTATGAGTTGTTTCTCATCATAATCCTTCTTTGAATCCACCAACCACTCGACGATTTCCCTGACTTCATTTACCCATAGATGAGATAATCCACTACTACTTGAAGAGTTAAACAAATCCATGTTGGTGGCAGTCATCCATTGGTAGAAGCATTGGTCAATCGATGATTTGGGAAGCTATGACTATCAACGGGTCCCCCTCTAGCACCTTTTTTTATGATGGGGCTAGCACCAAATTTTTCGGGGTTTTAAAAATGTGTGCCTAAGTAAGGGGTGAGACGGTTTCAACGGTTCTCAAAGACCGGTGCCCCTCTTGACACCGGTTTTCATAAACCTGTTCTAATATAACAATGGTTTTTTCGGGGACTTGTTATCAAATATCGGTGCTATTATAGAAGCGGTTTTTTTGGGCACCGGTCTACAAAAATTGGTGCTCAAAATATTTTATAAATTAAAAAAATGCCCTTACTCTGTCAGCAATTACGCACATCTACGTCATGAGAAAGGGCAAAGAGACCCAAAACATTAATTTTTCAAAACTAAGGCTACTCCACTACATAAATGAGCTACAATTTCGATAAGTCTCAATATCACACTAATCGGCAAGTCTGAGTAAGGAGAACTTGAAACAAGCAAACGAAGGTTTTCAACGGTCAAGCAACAAATAATTAGCTAACAAGGAGTGCAACACTCCGCCAAATTGCACTTGAGAGAGTAAATAAGAATTATATCCACTGATCTTAAAAGTTCTACATAACAAAGCAAAAAATAGCAACCTCAAAACATTAAATCTCTACCAATTCTTTAACACAACTTCTTTGTGCAAAGCACACATAAAACTAGTTAAATTGACATTAAAACCACACAAAGACACATTAAAATTCAAACAAAAATCTTCATTTTTAACCGAAGAATTACTCTGGATGAGCAATTGCATAATCATACTGTCCCCTGTAGATTCATATTTCAAAATCCACATAGATTGACAATCCAAGTAACTACACCAAAAAGTAACTATTTTTAGTGTTGGCAACATGTTGACTTTCACCTTTATATTTTCAGCTATTAGCAATAGGTTTAAAGAAGACCAATGGAATGGTTGGTCTAGTTTTTATAAATGCTGTAATTAATTGGTCTTGTTTCATCTTTATATTTTCAGTTATTTGGCCTTGTCTCTAATGGAATGGTTTAAAAGCTTTTGTGATTGCATGGAATTTTGTTTGAAATATAAATTTTGCAGGGAATTGTGGTATGAAATATAAATGACGATTAAAATAGGCCAATTCCATTACATCAACTGACCCCAGTAAGTTCCAAATAGAAAAGACTTTTATTAAGGCTAACAATGTATGAACTAAGAGTCTGAATCTGTTTATTTCCTTGTGTGAATATACATAGCAGCACCTTCAATTTATTGTAGAAGGATACAACAAAAAGCCCTATATATCAGGCACTACTGAGAGCATTACGAGCACTGTACAAGTCATGGTTAAGATGGTCCTATTCATTCTGAACTGAATGAGAAAAGTTGGGAATGCTATTAGAATGGATGCACGTAAGTCTATAAATAAGGTGGTATAAAAAATCAATTAGCGGCACAGTTTGGAATCTTAGATGATATAAGTATTATGAAACACTGAAGCACGAAATAGTTTGAAAGATTTTGTGATTGCATTTGTATGAAAGTGAAACCTAATATTTTAGTTACACCCTACATAGGGCCAGTTCATGCTGCTGTTTTATGAAATACAAAATTATTTAAGTATAATTGGATTCAAGTAGGTGTAAACTCGGGACGTTAAAACAAGTTTGGTGGTGTGGAGGGAATACTTGTATAAACTATCTATGTGTTTATATGATAAGGATTAATTGTGTTGGTGATGACTAACATGGCTTGTACTGGAGTGTGGAAAGATGTATCATTTCAAAATTCATTATAATTCTGTTGTGGTGATGCATTTTGCCTAACTTCTCTTGATGGAAATTATATGGATGATGTCACGGTACATTGAATGTGGGAGTGGAAAGATGCATTATTTTCAGAATTCATCATAATTCTGATAACTACATATTCTGTATAATGGTTGTATCTGCTAAGGACATTTGTGGAAACTTGTGATAACTTATAGCACCAGTGTAAGAAGTGCAACCACATGATTGAACTGTTGCATCTGTTCAATATATCTCCTATATAAACATGCGTATGCATGCACAGAAATACACGGGAAAACTAAGAATTTTCTACGACATACATAGCAACCAAAAACACAGTTACTCAAAAGTATTCTCTTGATTGAAGCCAAGAATAGGAGGGTTATTCGATTGCTTTATCCTTGAAGGGAATTCGTGTAAGCCGAGGCTACAATAGGGTCGAATTACTCTTTAAGGAAAGCGTACGAAAAGCGACTCACATTAATATCCAAGAAATTTTCTTATCACAATCATACAAGATTGATTATAGCGTTTCATTGGAATACAACATTTACTCCAACATCATCTTTCATTGAACTTATTCAATTTTGCATCGAAAAGCTAAACAAATCTGCATATTGTCAATGATAGCACACCAAACTGCACCGCCACATCACGCTACCACACCGACCACACCGACCACACCGCACCACACTAGTGGAGAATAGGCCTAATAAATTTTGTTTATTTGGGAGTGACTTCTCTGGTCGGGCCTTTGATCGTTTGTGATCAAAGGCGGTTCCAAGAACTGCCTTTGAAATGATACTATTAAAGGTGGTTATGAACTGTTGTTGTTCGTTGATCTGGAATCACCTTTGATTATTTCCGATATCAAAATTCTTGATCTTGGACTCTGACTCCATATTCAGTTTCGAGTGTGCAACTTATTATCCGAGTCTCAGACTACCTATAGGGTTACAAGTGCAGAACTAATTATTGAGTTTCGAGTGTGGAACTCTTGAGCCGGCACTCTCAGGTGAAATGCAGTTATGAACTCAAAACTCTGTACATGTTAGAGATCTGGAATGTTGTTCTGGGCTTCATAACATGTTCCTCTATCGGGCGTCAATTCTGGATATGCATGGGAATTTTTGCCAGGAAATAAATTTTTTGCATTACTAGTTCCGAGTTCGGAAATTGTTTGTGATTGGTAGGTTACGATAGAGGAACAATAAATTGTGTCTATGCAAAATATTGATATAGGGGCTGAATTGAGTTCCACAGTCGGAACAGTGATCGGACAATATGGTAAAATTACCATATTTCATTATGAAATAGCTTCTAAAAAACCTCGTAAAATCGGTCCAAATTGTATAAAATACAAGAGAAGAAGATATAAAAAATCTATAGACTACACTAGGAAACCAACAATATATAGATAGGAATAGAAGTCACCAAAAATCTATTCCACACAATTATGTCATCATTTACTAGTCTCACATAATACCACATTTGAATTTCCAATTGAAGATGAAGGGGAGTACACAAGATACCTAGCCAAGAATTTTCTTGCACTGATGATATCATCTTGTGAATACAGTTTGAGAACCTTTTGAAATATATGTGAAACAAAAATAGTAACAATATTAGGAATGGGACGACATGTTATGTTGCTTATAAAAATTCTCGAAAGAATCATCTCAGTACTCACTTCGTCGATTTCCAGGTAATCCTCACGCTTATGTAGGACAGACTCTGTTGCATATACAATTACGTAATAGCCACATTCCCATGTCTTTGCTTGTTTCTTGTACTAATAAATAAAATTTAAATTAGTAATAAATAATTACAATAAGTGATGACTAAATAGTATTTCGCAACATAAAAAGAGAATCACACCTTGATTTGTATTAGGTCCAAACCCTCATTACCATTATTCTCCTGACCTTTGATAGAATCACCCAAAATTTAACGAACGACTCGGACGGTTGGAAGTGAAGATGATCCATCCAGTAAACGAGCTTCTTGTCAGGGACGATAAATATTAATCTCCAATGGTTTCTACCATATGTATAAAAAATATAAAAAATAATGCATCAATAGATTAATTTAAATGACATGACTATGTATCCATCACCTTTCAATATACGGTGAAACAAATGATTTTTTATCCGTTAGTCCAAGACTTTTGCTGATGTAGTCGACGCTCTCTTGAACAGTACACCCGATCTCTTGAGTAAACACCGGACACAAATACCCTATACAACCCTTGTCCTTTTGGTTAGCAAAATAATACATGTACCTTCCAGTATATTTAGCGCCGGTAGTTGCTTTGTAACTACATTTCAGCACCCCCATACTTAAGCACCGGTAATCAGGGGGCCGAATAACCAGTGCCTATGTTCCTTGATTATTGGTGTCGTAGTAGGATTTCTGTAGTAGTGGGGTGGGGCCGAAAGTGGCGTCGCAGCTTTCTTCTTGGGCTAAAGCGTGGTGGCGGTGCGATGGAATTGGGGTGGTGGGTTGTAGAGGGGGTGATGGCTAAATTGTCTTAACATTTCAAACTTTTAGGTAAAAGAGTATTTTAGTCATTCTATGTGCAATTAATGTCACTCAACGCCGAAAATTGTATCATTGGGTTATATTGACACTTTTATCAACTAGTTAGGGTTGTTTTTGTACTAAAATCTATTTAAGTGTTATATTGGCACTTACTCAAATAGTTAAAGTTATATTGATATGTATCCCTTAATATAATTAAGGAGATGATTTGATATTTGTTTTTATTTATTGCAATGTATAATTTGATTTAGAAAAATATATCGTAATATAAAATTAATTATAATTCAATTCTAAAAATTATTAAAATGAAGATTTTCATGATTAATTTAATCATTAGTGGTCTAAAAGGAGACACACTCTCTGTTTAAAATGAAAATAAAAATCAGAGAATAAATATTTTGAATTGCTAGGTTCATGATCGAAATGGCTAGAACCGTGTACGTTTAATTTTTCCCTAAAGAATGCTCCCGGTGCATTCCTGCATGTACGACGCCAGGTTCTACCAACGTGTCATCTCTCAATCACCTGAAGCTGACACGTAGACTCATTCCTTCTGCCACCTTCTCCAAACCATTCATCATCACCCACCATTTTTAAAAAACCCCATCTCAATCTCTTCATCTTCATACTTATCCGACCATCATCTGGATCTATAAATAATGTTCGCTCGAGTTGCATCCCTCTCAAGAATCTCAACAACCTCTCTTAACTACCTAGTCACTCCCATAAACAGATCAGTTTCTCCCGTCCTAGCAACAGTTCGTCCATCTCCAACCTCAAGAAATCCAACCAGAAAAACCATATTTTCTTCAACCATTTCAGCAATGGCATCTGGGCAGCAAGGATTCCCATCTCAGAAGCAAGAGAAACAACCCGGAGTCGAGCACGCCATGGACCCAACTCCCAGATCCTTCGGCTCCAACTACCAGCCATCAAACAAGCTTAGTGTGCGCTTCATTACATGCATAAATTACAACCATATAAACCACAAGTATACTTTATTGTACGCGTTCCTCTGTTCTTGTGTTGCAGGGTAAGGTAGCTCTGGTGACCGGCGGCGATTCGGGGATCGGGAAGGCGGTGGCGCTGTGTTTCGTGAAGGAGGGCGCCACGGTGGCTTTCACGTACGTCAGAGGAAGGGAAGACAAGGATATGGAGGACACCATCCGCATGCTGAAAGAGGCCAAGGAGCCGAAGGCGAAAGATCCGATAGCGGTGCCGGCGGATTTAGGGTACGACGAGCAGTGTAAAAGGGTCGTGGATGAAGTCGTTAATAACTTCGGAAGGATTGATATTCTGATCAACAACGCTGCTGAGCAGTACGAGACCCCTTCATTGGAGGACATCGATGAGCAGAGGCTGGAGAGAGTGTTCAGGACCAACATCTTTTCCCAATTTTTCACGATCAGGTACGTGTAAAAAAATTACTGTAACAGGCTAACAGCTGAGCTGAAAAATAGAGGAAACTATTGGAGATTGTTATGGTTCAAAATTGCGATGTTGCAGGCACTGTCTGAAGCATATGAAGGAGGGGAGCTCGATCATCAACACGACATCCGTGACGGCGTACAAGGGGTCTCCGATGCTGCTGGACTACACGGCCACCAAAGGGGCTGTCGTTGCGTTCACCAGAGCGCTGTCTCTGCACCTGGCTGAGAGAGGTATTCGGGTGAACGGCGTGGCGCCGGGTCCGATCTGGACGCCGCTGATCCCGTCCTCCTTCAGCGAGGACAAGGTGGAGAAATTCGGGCAGGAAGTGCCGATGAAGAGGGCTGGTCAGCCCGAGGAAGTTGCACCTTGCTATGTTTTCCTTGCGTGCAACCACTGCTCTTCCTACATGTCCGGCCAAGTCCTCCATCCTAATGGTATCTTCTTCATCCTTAGAATCATCCTTCTCTGATGAATATTGTATTTAACAGTTCAAATCTGGCTTCATATTAATGACTGTTTTTTTTTGTTTGGGTGCAGGTGGAGTTGTGATCAATGGCTGAGTGGAGTTGACTTTATGTTCTTGGGTGATTGTGTGTAGTGGAACAGTGATCCGTGAGAATAACTCTAAATAATAATGTAGCTATTTGTTTCCCTTTCTTTTGTTCGGGTGCAAATCTCCGGCTAGCTTCATCTATACAGACTTACGTAGTAGTAGTATGTGTAATGGTGGGTACTGATATCAATAAAGGCTTTGGGCTGTCGTTTGTTTTCCATTCCTCTATTTCATTTATTAATAAGAGTTTTTTTCTTGGAAGACGATGTTTCCATAACCCATTGAAAGACGATATTTCCATAAGCCATGAAAAGATCAAGATTTAAAGTGTAAATTGGAAGAAATCAAAATAAAATTTTCAGATTGCATGAATCGGGTAATAAACTTTATAACTACTACACGTTGCACAATAAAATTTTAATATTGCAACTAAGACCTTTTACCTTTTATTATTTCAATTAAACCCCGTCTTTCCATAAACTTATGGAAAGACGGTCTTTCCCAAAATTTGCTTTTAAACATACTCCTTCCGTCCCACCAATAATGACATATTTATTTTTTTAAAGTCAAATTTGCTAAAATTTGATCATAAATATAAATTAATGTACATATAATAAATATATCATGTGATATATTGTCAAATTCATCTAAAATATATTTTCTAAATATCTAATTTTTATACGGAATTGGTATATGTAATTAGAGTTATTGATGTGAAAATGTGAAAATAATATTTTGTCAATACTAGTGGGACGGAGAGAGTAGTGCGTTAGATATAGAAGAACGGGGGAGTAGGTTGATCAGTTTTAATTGTGGTTTTGGTTTTTATTTGCACACCGTTATTTAATCTAGTACTCTCTTTGTTCATTAATGTTTGATACTGTATATCACTTTTTGGCACAATCTTTTAGAAAATATTAATTGTGTGGGCCAAAATGAATAAGAAGAAGAGAAAAACAAAATGAATGGTGGAAATTACCTTAAAGTATACCAAATTTGGAATGTGCCAAAATAAAATGAACATTTCAATAGAAAGTGTGTCAAACTTAGTTGAAAAAATGGAATAAAAAAATCTATGCTAACATCGTTGGCTCCAAATAGGTGTATCTGCTCAAGTATTAACCGGTTGGTACTATTGATCATCACAAAGCCAGACTTGTGGCTTAGGGATTCTCCCAGGTTCTGGGTTTTGACTTTAATCACACCTTCAGTCCTGTGGTTAAAGCCTCTACTGTTCGGAAAGTTCTCGTCATTGCCACTATGAACTCTTGGCCGCTTCATCAGCTGGACATCAAGAATGTTTTCCTTAATGGCATTCTCAACACTCCAGTTTTTATGAAGCAACCCACAGGTTATCAGGACCCTGTTCCTCAGGAGTACGTTTGTCGCTTGCGCAAGGCCATTTATGGTCTTAAGCAGGCCCCTCGTGCGTGTTTCCATCGCTTCAGGACTTATTTGGCTCAGCTTGGTTTTCAGTGCAGCTCAGTTGATACTTCATTATTTGTTCTTTTGAGAGGGTCGTTATTATTGTATCTTTTTGTTTATGTGGACGATATCATCCTTACAGGAAATGACTTGACTCTTCTTTGTCAGTTCATTGATCGGACACATCGGGAGTTTTCGATTAAGGATCTCGGATCTCAGATCCCGGATCTCTTCATTACTTCCTTGGTCTTGAAGTTTTGCCCACTTTGTCAGACTTACTTCTTGGTCAAGCGAAGTACGCTCGGGACATCCTGACTCGAGCTGGTATGTCTGATGCTGCACCCGTTTCCACGCCTTTTGTTCCTGGTTCTCATCTGCACAGTTCCACCAATCCACCATTCCGAAATTTGACCTTGTATCGTTATCTTG
>JAULKJ010000008.1:7463103-7477232 GCA_032355405.1 Rubia balearica
TATGAATATATATATATATATATATATATATATGTATGCATGTGTGTATATATATATGTGTGTGTGTAAGTATGTATATATATATATGTATGTATATATATACTTCCTCAGTCCCAGAGAAATTGACACAATTTTTATTTTCGTCCGTCCCACAGAAATTGGCACAATTCAATTCTTACCTAAACTGGCAAAAAGTGAACTTATACATTTGTTATATTATCCCTCAAAAGGTTGATTAAATCTACTAGTTAAATCTTCCATTACCAAAATACTCTTCCTTTATTTCCCATCAACACTCCCACCTCATCTTGCAAAACATACTGATCCAAAAGTAACTGTGTCATTTCCTCTGGGACGGAGGTAGTATGTATGTGTGTGTGTATATATATAGAGAGCAGTAAATACACCTTGTAATATTTCAAGATTTTAAAGTATATATAAAATATTGATAAAACTAGTCTTCTTCAATGGCAAATGATGCACTTTCAACTATAGACTCACTTCTTTGTCAATGGGATAGAAATTGGAGCTATTGCTTGAAAATTTTAGGGTTTTAGAATATACTGGGTAGTTTCCGAACTTGGAAAAGGCCTTCAAAGTAATAAGTGCATAAGAGAAACGTTTCTGAACTCGGAAACATAACACGAACATTTTACGAAATTGGAAAAATAACCTGCTCTTTGTATAGGATAATCCCTAAGGTTTACGAGCTCGAAAGTAGCCTTGGATCCGATTTCCGAGTTTGAAAAGGCTTCATTTTAAAGGCGGTTTGACATAACCGCCTTTTATTAGAGTTAATTACTGACGGTTCTACCCAAAATCACCTTTAATTGGCACTAATTAAAGGCAGTTATTCATGAACTACCTTAAATTGTGTTTTGACCGACTTTAATGTTAATGGTCGGGTCCGAAATAAGGTTTCTGAGTTTGAAAGTTTCATTTCAATGCGGTTTTAAGCGGATTTTGAATAACCGCCTTTTATTTCCACCTTTAATTGAAAGCTCTCTACTAGTGCTTTGGGATTCTATTAATTTAGATTTGCCACATCTATGGTTTTTAAGGTGTTTACAACTTGGACAACATAGACGATGGTTCGGTTAAGTGGTGTTACAGTTGGACAAGATCTCTATTTGGCAAAGTGATATTGATGCGCGATGCGTTCCTCTCTGCCAAGTGGTCATGATTTTTGCGGGAAGCGAGTTAATATCCTCGAGGGTGATGGGAATTTTTTTTTTGGATCTCTAAGTACGGCGATCAGTCTGGTTGACATGTAATTTACATATCCTTGCAATAGTATTAGTTATTGTTAGAGACTAGTTACGTTGCATTCAATTTCATTAACAGTAATTGTTTTTAGACGTTTTGCCCAACATTTTTTGAATAATTGATTTTTATAAAAAAACCACAAGTATAATTAAGTTTATAAATCTAATGAATGATATTCAAATAAAGAGTGATATCTAATTAGAATTATTATTTTGAATTAATAATTATAAAAAAGTGACTAAATATTGATTTTAAAAATTAATTTGCAAAGGATATAAAAATATTAATAAATTATAACTAAAAGTTACATGTAACACCGAAACAAAGGCTGATAATAATGTAATTGTAACAATAATATTATTGAAACAGATCATAAACCAACCCAAACATAATCGACTAGCATAATAACTCAATCCAAAATAAACACATCAGAAATATACTCGAATTCGATATGAAACATGATAAAAAAAATAACAGACATGATCCGACCCAAAAAAATTCAGTACAAAAGATAACACGATAGTAACTTGACCCAAAAATGACCCGATCCCACATAATAAAAATTACACGAGAGCAGGCACGAAGTAAAAAATTGACATGTTTCAACCCAACACGATAGTAACTCAACCCGAACCAATACGACTCAACAAATAAAAATCGACAAATTTCAACCCTACTTATTTAACCCAAATTATTTTCAACCTGACAAAATCGACAAGAAAATCCAAATTGACACCTCTAGTTTTACCCTTTTTGCCTCAATGGTCGTGGCACAAACAAATTTCAATTTGGGTCAATCTATGACAACCACAACAGCCATTCGTACTCATGGCCCAATCTAACGAAATCCATGAAAATTGCATAAATTTAAAACCCAGACTCTCCTCTAACGGTCACTTTAATGAAAATGGTTAAAGCCACCCCAACATTTGCAGAATTTTTTGTCCCCCAAAAATTGCTTGTCGAAATGCCCATTTCAATTCCAACTCCACATACACTAGTCCCCGCCACCCAGATCCGGGAACGCAGCATCACTATTTGTGGCGCAAGCAAGAGAAGACGGTACGGCCTCGCAAGATCGGGAAAGATAGTACAATCGGCACTCTACATTGCATCGAAGCTCAGAATTCTGCCGGAGCCGTTCGATTCATTGGTTCAAGAATTCGGCATTGGAGGCGGTAACCAAGGTGGCCCTTTCGGGCGACGGAAGGGACTAGGCGGCGGAAGGTCTGATGGGTGGGGGTGGAGGAGGAGAAGGAGAAAATTGGGAGTTTTGGTTGTTTCGGGTCTTGGTGTGTGGTTTGCTTTGGGTAGAAGATTGGACCGGGGTGTTTTGATCGGGTCACTCGGTTTGGGTTTATTCGGGCTTTCGATAGATGGGTGGAGAAGAGGGATGAAGGATTGGGTTCTGGGATTTTGTTGCTGTGCTTTTTTGTTGAGTTTGGTTTTGAAGAAGGAAGATTTTCACAATTTGGTTGCTTCTGTTCTCAGCATCAAGGATTCTCCCAAATGCTCCAAGAGTTTCTTTGGCAGAAGAAGAAAATAAAGTGTTTAGATGCAAATTCGGGTGCTTTTCCCCTGAATTTTCTTGTTTTTTGTTGTGCAGCAATGCAGTTTTTTTCTTGGATTTGTTCCCCTTTTCTGATCGATACAATTTCTCCAGCGCAGTTGATTCAAAAGTGCATAACCATAAATGTGAACGATGTCAAACATGGATTGATAGTTTCAAATGTTCACCAGTTTATGGCTTTAGTTGTGACTTAATAACCAAATGAAGAATCAAACTTGTCCTAATATTAAAACAAAGTCATTTGTGAGACATTGAATGTTTTTCTAACTTCGAGAGCGTCAATTGCGAACCCTAAAAAGCGCTATCCTTGAAAGTATCACAGAAGACGGCAATCTTTCATACATTTGTCCATAATGATGCTAAGTCCTAAGCTGAACTGCCTAACGTAGATATAAGTTCAAAAGATACAAAGAGAACTGATGGGAATGCCTGGAGTTGTTATCAGACTATGAAGACAATCTAATGTACGCGATGAGCCTGAGCCTGACCTGACCAGAGAAGTTAAGCACATGTATCATATTCATCCGACCTTTTTGCTTGGGAACTTTTTCCTGACTATAGCTTCGAAAACGCCATCAGTTCCAAAAACACCTTGAATCTGATGGTGCTGATCAATCGGCCCAGGTAGCTGGAATGATATTGAAAACTGCCCAGGTGGGCACAGATTTTCTGTTTGCATCTTGAAGACCATGGAGTCCTTGCGCACACTTTTCCCCCCAGTCATTGTCTTTCCCCGAACCGTTATTCCCCCATCAGGTTGAACATCACAGGCGAAAACATCTGTCATAACAAGGATAAATATTCTTGAGTGAACAACAGCAAGTGAAATATTTATCTACGTTTGTCAAACAGGATACAAGAGAAGAATAAAAATTTAATGGCAGTTAATCAGGACAATGCAACAGCTAAGTAGACATATTTTTGCAAAGCAGCAGAGCATTGAAAATATCCTTAACAAAATCTATGCTCCCTGTTCAAACCTCAATCCCAAAATAGAATTAAGGCAACGTTAAAATCTACTTCCATAATCACTTGAAGCTAGAACAACTTGAAGTAAAGATTCAAAATGTGAATATTACTTCTATATATTGTAAGCATGCATTATTCATCAACTCCCACACTACGTCCGTGAGGTGAGTTTCATTTTCACGTGATACCATCGTATTACAGTCATTTATTTTCCTTAGTAGGAACTAATACTCGACCTTCTGAATGACAACATTTGGGATCCTACCAGAAAAATTGATTATATAGTAAATCAGTCTGATTTAATCAATGTGACTTACTTGCATCTCTAATAACACCAGGAAGCGAGACACGGAATAGATACTCATCCTCAGATTCAGCTATGTCTACTGACCCAATCGCTGGCCCAGCCTTTCCTTTTGCAGCACTTCCAGTTAATGCAACTCCTTTTTTACTGGCAGTTACGACGTTATTCCACTCATCAGTTGTTGGGCGAGATGTGAAAAATACCATGGCAGGAAGCTCTGCAAAAGGAGGCTCAGAATTGGTATCAGTTATCGATGCAGACGCATTGGCTTTTCTTCTTAAAGTAGTTGTGCTAACAGGATCAGATGGTGGCACACAATTAAGAGGCTGCACATCAAGAACAGCAGTTCCAGGTTCCACCGGAATCGAGCCATTATTACCACTGACTTGAGTCCAGTATGGGTACGAATTTCTGAAATTTGTCGCGAAGAACAAGGTTAGAATCAAAGATTTAATATCTAAGTCTATATTCACTTAGGTGTTTAAACCAGGCACCAAATGCATATTTCCTCATCAAATCATGCTTAATCCGACAAACAATAATACTAAAGAAAAGTAAGCAATGCAAGATCACAAAGTAACACTTGTTAACAAAACCATTAAAAAGGACTATCTTGAGGTTATATCACAAGTTTTAATGAATCCCAAACCCTTGTGAAAGCATAGCGCTTCCCTTCAAAACAGAAAATTACTGTTTTGATCTCACCATTTTATCATAAGACTGGTAGCTCTAGAGGCAGATTTTACAAAGGATACCTTTTAGGGAGGGCTATGATATTTGCATTGCATTTTCAAGTTCACAAAACCATTCCAGGGCTATCATTCAAGAAAATTGGATAATAATAAAAAGATATGCGTTCTCTATACTTCATAGAAATGTATCATTGAAATTCATAGAATGGTCTTATAAACCAGCCAAGCTACCAATTCTTTACAGATCAAACTATAGGGTGACTTAGTGATAATATGTACAAGTTGAGGCCACCAGAAATGAAACGGTTGAGATGGATGAGCAAACAGTAAGTAAGATATGCATTAGAAAAAAGAAAAAAAGGAAGTAAGAGTACACCTAACCAATAAATGAGAATATGAGAGATCCACTTAACATGACATGTACAAGAGATCTTTGGATTGTTTCAGTGTGGCATGTCGAAAAGAAAGAATATGTAAACCAAACTAAAGGGGAAGATAAAAAGAACAAAGAAAACTTGAAAGAAACAAATTAAAAACTTGCCATATTTGAGGATATAGTGATAACAATAGTTCTTACAGAGTAAGGAGAGATTAAATCCCAAATAGTGATACAGACTGGTTGTACACACTGGCTTAATATTTAACTCAATAAATAGGGAGAAACATCAAGTACGTCACAAGTATAGGCATCAAACTCACACCAGATATCCAGGGTTAATAAGAACCCCACATTACATCAATTGGCTGTTGAAGTAATTAATTCCAGCCAGTTAATATTTACCAAGAGAGCTCGGCCACTCGGGAACTTTTAAGTAATAGTGTCTTCTGAAATAAGACACTGAGTGTGAAATTTATGAAACAAATTAATTGCTTAATAGTATAGCATAATAGCCTCAATAATGCTTTGGGTCAATAAAATATCCAGCCATAGAGTTCATAACATAACAATCTTATCTAAGGTAACAATTTCACCGCTAGCCAGGCCAAAGAACTCAAACTTACTTTCTTTGTAAATACAATATAGCAAATTAGAGCCAAAGATTGTGCGTATTAATTGGAAATCGACTACAAGTTTTAGACTGCAACTGCAAGTGACATTTCCAGAAAAAATTGCTGAGGTCTGCAGCATATTGTTGCGAGAGAACAAAAGAATTCTCGAGAAATTCAAATAACTCAAATGGAAGAATAGTACCATAGCTCACAGATTATCCCGATCTATATTAACAACAATGGTTCTTTAAGTTTCCAGGAATACGTCTTTTTCTCCTCACAAATCCAGCATTAACCCCACTGATCAACAACATTTACCCATCAAACTAACATTTGCAAAGGACTTTTTAGTCTCTACAAGGCAAATGAACACAAACAACTGTGGGTGATAGCTACACAATCTTGAAGGATGCAATTGAGTTATTGAGCAAGAGTGTGATCATTATTCACGCATCTATAAATATCCAGCATTTTCCCCACTCATTGAAGACAGTTTTCCATCAAACTAAAAATTTCACGCGATTAACTAGTTATTACAAGTCAAACGAACACAAACAACTATTGGTAACAGCAAGACTAATGCTCAAGGATACAATTGAGTTAGTGAGCAAGAGTTTAATCACTATTCTCGAACAGAATATGTTCAATCAACCCCAATGCCTATACCATTAAAGAACTGCAAATAATGCTCGTCATTTACTTAATTAATACCATATCCACAGAATTAACCAGAAACCCATTACATGTATTCTTTCCAGTCGAATTTCAGTCAATCTTAATTTTTATATCTTTTTTTTTAAAAAAAAAAGTTTAAAAGACGAATCACCGGAATCCAATCAAAACGCTTAGCAAGAGAATCCAAGTGAAACGTAAAAAAAACTCTGTTCAAAGACTGAATCATCAAACAGACGATAAAATGGAAAGGTAAGTCAGAGTGAGAAGCAGTACCTGGCCGGGAAATCCATCTACGACGAATGAGGAAAGGGTTTATTCAGCGACGACCGAGGGTACTGTGTTAAGAGTTAAGACGGCAAAGAGTAACTGGTTAAAGTGAGTGAGTTTTCGTTTACTTTTTTGAAGCTTTTCACTGGTGAAGATAGATTTCTGTTTCACAAAGTTATAAAAGTAAGTACTGTACGAATATTTTAAGTACAGATACATTTGCAATTTAGTACGGGATTTACTGTATTATTTTTAAAGTAATTTTAATCCTAATCGATATTCCGTTGAATAACTCCAGTTCTAATTAATTTCTAATTCTGAAAATATTATATTTAATTTTTATAAATATTATTAACCACCTTATTACTCCTTCCGTCCTATATCAAATTTCACAGAATCATTTTTCAGTCAAACTTGTCAAAATTTGACCATATATTTGAATAGGTATACAACAAATAATATTATCGCATGAGATATCTTTAGATTTATCGTAACATGAAGTTTTCAAATATCAACGTTTTATGTGCCTTCATTATGCGTGGTTACATATATTTACAGTCAGATATGCTCATTGGAGACCGTGAAAAAAATTCTATGAAATTTGAGGTAGGACGGAAGGAATATTTTGCTACAATTTCATACATCTTGGTTATACGTAAAATTCAGAGAAAGAATGATGGATGATGTACAATCTTTTTATTTTTAGCGTTCATTGATACTATTCACGCGCACTATTTATGCTAGTTTGCATCTATAGTACCGAACCAATAATGCAGTTGTACTATAGAATCTTACGTAAAAGTAAGATAATCCCTCCGTCCCGAGGGAATCTGCACACTTTTTTTGTTTGTCCCACGCAAATCTGCACACTTTTAAAAACTTTGTACTATAGAATCTTATGTAAAAGTAAGATAATCCCTCCGTCCCGGGGGAATCTGCACACTTTTTTTGTTTATCCCACGCAAATCTGCACACTTTTAAAAACTTACCTCATTTGATAAAGAACAATGCCTGAACTATCTACACTTACCTTACCTTTTTTTAGTTTTTACACAAAGTCCACAAAACTAACACCCAAATCAGGCCACAATTAATCCACTTTATCCTTAAAGCTCAACGGAACAAATTCAAGAGCGTTCCAACCAAAAAAGGGGATAAGGCAGGGATGCCCACTCTCACCGTTCCTTTTCATCCTATGCCAGGATGCATTCTCTTCGATGATAGTTTTCGAGGGTTTGCCAATGTGTTAAAATAGTCTGATCCATCCAACAGGTCTCACACCTCATGTTTGCAAATGATTGCATCCTCTTATATAATATCTCATATACAAGTCCAACAAAACTGACCCAGACAATCAATCTCTTCGCGGCTTACTCGGGCTAAAGAATCATTTTTCAGAAGTCTGCACTGCTAGTCAGCCAAAACACAGAGCCAAGAATAAAGGAACGCCTCAGCCAGATCTTCAGAGTTTTTGCAAACTTACTCAAGGATAACTTCCCAGGCCACGATATGGATTTTTCTAGGCCAAAAGTGGGAAAAACATCAATATGGAAGACCAAGGATCTGTCGGTCATGGGAAGGGTAACCCTCAGTAAACACGTACTAGCATTAACAACCCAATACACCCTCAGTACATTCTGAATACCTTCCACGGTTACAAAAAAGATTGATAACCACCTAGCCAGGTTTATTTGGCAGGGGACACAGACGGAAGAGGTATACACTGGAAATCTCAGAACTCGGTGTGTCATTCCAAATGGTAGGGAGGGCTAGGGATGCGTTCTACAGAACAGATGAACCAGTCTTTGCTTGGAAAATTAGCATGGAAGCTAATCACGGGCAAGCATTCTTTCTTCTCTGAACTTTTCCTCAGCAAGTACTGCAGCAAAGAAGACTTCCAAAAAGTTAAATTGAAGCAAGGCTCAACGTGGGGATGGAGAGGAATTTTGTGGGGAAGAGACGTAATGAACAAAAGGCTCAAGTGGCAAGTGGTCGATGGCCATGGAATAGACATTCAGAATGAGTGGATTCCAAACTACAAAAACAATAAAGCACGGAAGACAACTCTTACCACAACTTGGTTTAAAAGTGAATGATCTGATTGATCGTCACAAGCAATGGTGCATGCTTTTATTAAGATTATTTTTTAGTCTGGAAATAGAAAACGACATCGTAGGTATCCACGTCCCTCCCGCAATCCTTGGACAGAAGGATTGCCAATTCTGGGACAGGAACTGGCTCGAGAAATGCATAGTCAAAAGGGGATACAACAAGACTTGGAATGTAACAGATCAACACAAACCAACAAGCTCAGCCTCGAATGGTAACCCACAACCCGAAAGACACTTATGGAAGAAGCAATGGAACTCCAAGGTCCCAGAAAATTGAAATTCTTTGTGTGGAGGATTGAAAAAAATGCCGCACCTACAGGTCCTGTGCTGTGGAAAAGAAACATGGAGGTCTTGCCCTTCTACCAAATGTGCCACTCTCATTTGGAAACCTCAACATACATAATACTATAGTTTGACATTGCAAGGTGAGTCTGGAGAGCATTAAGACTGGGTTTTAACTTTCGTTAGGGCAACTTGATTCAACTTAAAAACTGGCTAAAGAAATGGTTCAAGAGGGCACCGGAAGACGAGAACATCAACCTCACATGTATCTTCATATGGGAAATCTGGTGTGCTCGAAATAAAAGCAACAATAGAGCAACAAAAAATCTCTGTGGAAACCATCCTAACCATTATGAGGGCTACACAGGTGGACGAACTTGACTCAGATACAATAAGACCTCGGACACTGGCGACCCTTAACACAGACCCAGCATACCTGTAATAAATGATGAGTCAAGAGCAAGTGGAGAAGCCAAAACAGACCATCTTAGGAAAAAGTCATTTTCTATGGCACACACAGGATGGGCACCTAAACCCCACCTACTCAAGTTGGACACGCACTGATACAAACAGGGAATTCAGAGCTCAAGACGGAATGATGGCTCCATCATGGTGGGCTATGTAAGGGGAGGGGGAAAGTAGCTGGCAAGGAACTAGGAATATCCGAGCGCTTTAGACAGCTCAGGTAGAACTCATGGAAATTCATGAATCAATGGTAGAGGCAAGAAACAGAGCGGCCACAGATATATATGTTAAGAAAGTCTACAAAATGACACTCACCCATATCCACAACTTCCCAAATGTCATCCCAGGACTAAAAGGACTGCTCAAGAGTATCATAATGTTATCCATGGTTTTCAATAGAATACATATAATCAAAGTCCCAAGATCAATCGTAATGAATACCCATAACCTGGCACAACATGTATTAGGTGGTGCTACACCAAAACTCTATGGAAATATAAGTGCTTGACTCTTTGTTTCAAAAAAAACTATTAACCCAAATCAGCACGTTAATTCTGAAATCAATACCAACTGTTTCAACTCATATTAAAATGTTTCAGCCTTATCGCTTCTCCACTACCAACACTGCTGGCCAATAAATAATTCTTGGTTAGTGGAAAATGTGCACTCTTCACATGCCGTTATTCAATTCCAACACTCATAATTCAACTCACTCTTCTCTCTCATCTCACTGTTCTCCCCATCTTTTCTCATACGCTCATCCACCTCCCTAAAAAACCCTAGTTTGGGGTTATGCTTATCTCCCTCAATATTCTTTGTGGTTGACCTATGTTACCTTTGATCCATCTTCCCCAGCAGTAATTAGTCTCTTTATATTTCATCTCCACCTATTCATCCGGTGAATATTGACTGAGAAACTCTTTGTGTTATGTTTCCAACACTTACAATCCATCGAAATGCATTCATGAGATGGAGGCGGATGATGCCACCTCCGTGTGGAGGGCGGACGCCCCCTCGTGGAAGCGACGGTCCCTGGCCCCACTAAATACCTTCATATCCCAGATCCGGTGAAATCTTGTACCATCGCTGGTGAGTTTGAATCAAACCATCGGCCGGTGTCTTGCATGTTAATTTTTATCCTCTGAATCACGACGATGAACATGATTTGGGTGTGAAAATTGTAAACCCTAACCACAAAATCATCGGCAATCGAACCTTGAACCCAATCTGCGAGGAGACACACTTCTCGGAGGACTATGGTTCTTGTAGTGACTCAGAGGAAACCACCCATGGAAGAAACATTGTGTTGTATTTTTTGATGCCATGGTTGACGGAGGTGCGGATGCTAAGCAGCAAAAAAAAGTAGATCGCTCGGTTTTTTTATCACTGTGGCCGAAAAAGACAAGTTCTTCTTGTATGATTTATGGTTTCTCTGATTAACTATTTACAGTGGCTTATTTTCCTTTATTTTTTGCCAACAGTGGCTTTGTTTTTGTTTGAAAATGCAGTTCCTGTAGATGCTTCCCTAAACGATGATGGTGATGTGAAATAAAAGTTTAAAATGACAAAAATAAAGGGGAAATAAACCCTAATGTGATGTTCAAGTACTGAAGATAAATTGATAGCTTCTAATGAGGTGATATTGTTCCTGAACTAGTTTATTTTTTTTGTGAAAAATATGGCATGTTGGTGCTTATTATATGTATGCATCTTCCATGTGTTATTTTTTAGAGCCCCCGAATCTTAGAACAACTCGATGATATATGTGATTATGTTCTATTATTGTGTTTTATAGTGGCTTGGTTAATTTGTGAATACATCTTCCTTGAGTTATTTGTGAGAGTCCCTGAATCCTGTAGGGGCTCAATGATATATTTGTTTATGCTCTGTTATATTGTTTAATACTAGCATGCTTAATCACCTAATTATGTGAATCCATAATCTATGCGGTTGGCCCTCTTTGTTATTTGTGAGAGCCTCTGAATCCTTCTGGGGCTCGATGAGACATCTGATTATGTGTTGTTGTTCTGTTAAAAACTGACCTGTTTTTGCCTCTTTTGTGACTACATCTTCCCTGAGTTGACTGATGAGACGTATAATACATGTATTTTCTAAAGCATTTAACATCTATTTTACTGTCTTTTGTGTGGTAAATTGCTAGATTTAGGTAGGTTTACATTTTAAAGGGTTTAGATAACCATTTGCGGTTTTCATATCTAAATTCTTCATTTTGTAACCTTCTTTAGGTCTAATGGATTATTGTCCCTATGAGCATCTAGATCCTTTCTCGTGAGATTAATTTGTAGATCCCTCGTAAGAACTTTAGAATGTGTTTAGAAGGCCATTCGCAAGGATAGTAGTAGATTGTAGAAGACCATTTGTAAGGATGATAGTAGACTGAAGACCTCGAGTCAAGTGATGGTAGAAGAATGACCCATGCCATAGCTCGTGCTAGCCTGAAGAAGACCTCATGACCCATGTCATAGCTCGTGCAGATGGAACAAAGGCCAAGGGAAAGAGGGCCGTGCAAACCAACACTACCCATGCTCAAGAAAAAGATTAAATTCACAAGACCAGAAGACTGGTCATGCACTTTGGCACGACCCATGCCATTAGAAGACGAAAGAACAAAACTCCAGACAACATTCCGTGGACTTTACCATGGCCCATGCCATCATAAGGTGAGGAACAACCCTCCAGATGACGGGCTATACACTTTGGCATAACCCTTGCCATCGGATGCAGAGAAAGAGAGCTCCAAACGACGGGCTATGCGCTTTGGCATGACATGTGCCATCAGAAAGGTGTCGAACACCCCTGTAGTCTATGCTCCGTGTTCTTTTAAACGGGTTATGCGGACGACATGTGCAATACTACACGAGGTGTGCCAGCCTGGCATGCAGGGCTGCTAGGGTTTTCTCTCCCCCTTTTTAGTCCTTTAAGGCCCAAAACTCATGTACTATATACGCTAGTCTTAGTTTAATAGGGCTTAACAAGTAGAAACAATTAGTCATTATTATAGATATAATCCGGTAGGTAGGAAGAAAGAGGCTCTTTCCTCTCTTCATTTTTATTTCTGTAGTTCTTGCCTTATGGCATTAAATACAATGATTACTTTGTATTTAATGTATATAGAGTAGTTATTATCTTGGGGTAGTATTTGTATTCATAACTAGATTACAATTTTGTGATATTTTAGATTACCTTATTTTTCAATATCCTATGCATATTTATGTATGATTTGTGTTTCTCATTCTTTTATGATTTATGTCATGTTATGCCTTACGTTGCACCCATATCTCATACATAGTATAATATCTTGCTAGGCTATTAATTCTATATTGGGAGTGTTATACTAATGATCCCCTAGGCTTGAGACACCAGGAGATGAGTGTATACATGTTTCCTTGAACAATGTCCACCCAAAAAAAATAACTCTAATTTACTAGTTGGTAAGTGATCACATGTTATGAGCCTAACGAGGGGAAACCCTTGGATTACCCCAATAGATGGACATTGTGGTTTGTAGCTCCAATCCATTTGCCTCTCTAGGCTTAAGGTTAGTGTCAATAGTGGTGTGCCTGAGATGTATATCTAAAGGTTACTATCTATGCAAGGCTGAGATCCTGTAAGAAGGGGAGCATTAGCATTAGGAGTGCGATGAAGAGAAATGAATTTTGATATCGAAAGGTCGATCGAAGCACATTCCCTAATTATGGAGGCGGTGAGATGGCTCTTAAAGGGAGACAAACCTTTGTGTGACAGACATTGAGAATTTCCCGTCATCTCCACACAATGTGACATAGGCAAACGAATAGGTTTATCTGGTTATATGTGATAAAATATAGTATCAAAGTCATTAATCGGTGATGTTACACATGCCCCGAAAACTAGTTAATCACATTTTAAATATCTTTGCTTGCATGTTCTGTATTTTGTTAGACACCCCCTCCCCGAAAAAAACCTATCAAAGTACTAGCTATTCCCGACGCACAATCAGAATGTCACTTCGTTGTGGGTTGTGTGAAGCTAACTATTAAATTCCAGTATCTCTGTGGATGATCTCGGGATTGTCACTAGTTAGTTTATTGTAGTTAGCAGTGTGTACGGGAGCAACACTGATAAATTTTATCTTTGACCTTACTTAGCTCTCCATAGGTAATTTGGCTCTCCCGCAACGTTCTGATGACCCCACGGTGTGCGGGTAAAATTTGGCACCGCTGCCGGGGTATTAGTTTTAATTTGATTGTTAGCTTACATAAATAGTTAGTAAAAGTAGTTTGTGATTTTTATATTTGTATTTTTGTTGGTTGTTGTGTAGAGCTCATTTATAGTTTTGCTGGTTGTTGGTTGTTGTGTGGAGCTCTTGTGTGGTAGTGATTTTTTGTGGACTAGTAGTGTATTTCCCCAGTTTATGGTACATACACATACACTAACCAAGGAGCCTTACACTAGTTACCAGAAAACACAGGTAGACGACGAATGAGGAGAACGGTTAATGAGGTAGTTCCGCAAGGGCCAACTGTAGAATTAAAAGT
>JAULKJ010000008.1:7504044-7523064 GCA_032355405.1 Rubia balearica
CCGGCCATGGCCATTGCTGGCTGGCCGGCTCTTGCGAGCGCTACATCAGCAACCAGATCACCAATCGAGTTTCCCCAAGCAAGTACGGTCAAACCCAGGAGTGCTGGTGGCAATTTCAGGAGTGTGCCTAGAGCTGCCAGGCAGTTCAGGAGCTCACCAGCGACAGTTGAGATCCAGAATACACTCATCACGAATGCGATGAGTACTACTTGTACTTGCTCTGTTTTGGGGGGTTCTTTTTCAAGTGTGAAATGCAGAATTGCAAGAGAGGAACTTGCGAATAGTACTACAAACCAAAGAGGAAACTGGATTCGTGAAAAAATGAAAAGAATGGGATGATCCAAAGGCATGAATGATCTGCAAGAATATAGAAGGGCTAGAGGACAAAGAGCAATATTCGCAGATTGATAGAATCTGCTCCATTCAGAAGGTGAAGTTTGTGGGATGGTGAGTTTCAGAAGTACCGACACTGGAAGCTCCCATACTTGTGAGATCTGTAGAGGATGAAGAAAAAACATCAGCTTTAACAAACTATCACTTCAGCGTAATACTGAATCAATTAGTAGGATAACCACAGAAATGAAATAAGATCACTAAATACAAGCTCTTCTCATTTTTGACACACAGTTCTTTCATAACTGCTAACATTTTACATCTAAAAATACACATTGCGAATTATATGACACATCCCTGACTTGACATTCAGCCAACAGCTCATATTTTCATGTAAAAATCCTGTTAAAAATCTCTCTAGTTTTAGTCTGCTTTCGGCATTGTAATGGTTACTTCATTTCCTCCAGAAAAAGTACAGAGCAGTTTCTCCTTGCTAATACAGCAAAAGCATATTAAGGCACCACTTACTGGACATCAGTTGGTCAATGGTGGACTTTTAAACATGTGCAAGAAACAATATAGATCTCCAGGAAATGGGAAAAGGGGAGAGGTTAAAAAAAAGTGTCTGACCGACAGGCGGATATCATGTCCTTCCCTTTGAATAACACCAGTAAAATGAATTGTTTCTCCAAATTCTTAATTTCAGAAAATGGCATACTAGGAAATAACTATGCACCAAAACATTCATCATGGCTGTGGATATCCTGCCCATTCCCTGCTTAATAATACCTTCTAATTTCCTTTAGCAACTAGCATTTTCCCAAAATTACCCCAAAAAACAAATGATGACCAATAACACATTCACTGTTCCCCAACCAAAAGACTAAAAGAGACCTCTTCATGAGCAGATTATACCTCTGTAGCTGATCAGTAATAGGACCCAGCTGCAGCTAATGTTGTTTTTATTTTATGTTATTTCTACAACTAATAAGATTGAACTATGAAGTATATTTTATTAATAAGCATTGACATTTCTATCAAACTCTCTTTACCAAGCACAAGATGATGCAACTACTAGGCCTCCCATACTTATGTTTAGATCAAACCTACCCAACGCCAATAGTTCTAGGACCCCAGAACATCTGTTGGAGGAACATTATTCCAACAAAGCCTGTCCACATCACTTTTTCCGGCCTTCATGGGATCTTCAACAGACAAAGGTTGGTGCTGCAAATCATTCCTTTTAAACCCAATAAAAAATTCAAATAAGTTCAGCTTAGCTCATACAAAAATGGCGTCCCTAAAAATGATCAGTCAGCCTCATTCAAAAACAAATATTTGGTCCATGGAAGGTTTTAAAGATCCTTTTGCTTCACATGACAAAGGAGATACCTGGCCCCTTAATCGAAATCCCATCTCATGGTTCTTGCTTTGGTAGGTAGCCATCCTTTGCATGCAATTCATAAAGTCAACAGCCATATCCAGTTAAGTAAACTTCAGCTCAACTTAAGGAAGGCTATGGAACCAGAGCACTAGCTATATGGAGTTCTTGTATCGCTGAATCTAAGATGAATGCAGCATCTAGTTCCAGTTGTCTTGCCTTCTGTGGCATGTTTGTGATTAAAAAATTCACTAGACTTCAGGAAAGAGTGCACTTTTCCCTACACTGCCTATCACCTCTAATCCTGATGGTGTGCCATAATTATCAACTGAATAAAGTCAACAATAACAGTGATAAAATGGATATAGAGGCTGAATACACATCAGAAAGAATTTCTCCAGTTTGCAAATGTCACAGTCTTGTCTCCTTATTTAGTTAATCCATGATATTCTAGTGCATATGATCCTGGCCTTACTTTGCAAACCAACCAAACTACTCCCTCCGTCCTGCAATTAACTTCCTACTTTGATTTTTGGAATCTGCCGCATCAATGTTTAATTACTAATATATTTGTTTATGTATGTAAAAAACACTGAAAAATTTAATAATTTTAAAATATATGTTATGATGAATCCAACAACATATCAAATGACAATAATCTTACATACATATATATTAACAGATTTTAATGGTTGAAATTGGCTTGGTTCGACTTTAAAAGTCAAATTAGGAGGTTAATTTTGGGATGGAGGGAGTATTCTTCAAGCCCTCATTGTCCTCACTTATTCATCCACTTTTAGATGACTAATGAGTAATGAGGTTCCTACTCTACAGAGTTTCTATCTCATAGTAGATCTCGGAGCTATTTGACAATTGGAGAATAATATCAACTAATCCCAAGTGCCTACTGTTGCCCAAATACCCAACTAATTCCCCAGTGTCCCTAATGAACCTTTTTGCCCAACTCCCCTTTTCCAATGTTTATTATTGCATTAAAATTTCCCTGTGCAAACAAGATTGTATCTTTGTTTGCTTCCCCTAGCAACCAGTTATTCTCCAAATTTAAGGAAATTTCCTTACGCCCCAAAGCAAATGGACAATTGTCACTTAAAAAGTCTAAGAACCTTATATTTCTGCAATTGACTAAAATCTCAGATATTATAAAAAACGGAAAAAAAATGTGCAATTTCTACACTTTTTATGGGTCAAAAACAAAAACCATGCATGCTCAATTCCTAAAAATGGCGTATCAGTAGGTCTTTAACAGTAAAGCACAGTAATTCTTTAGTCTCCTTTGGATAGTAAATCTATTAGCACTCAACCCCCACTTCAGAAACAGACCATGTTCGATAACCCCAACTCCATGGTTCCCCAGTCCCTTCTCCCAAATCTGTCCTCCCATGTTAACTTATTAATCCAGCAACTCATTTGGCAAGGAACTGAATGCTTCTTTATTCAACATTAAGAATAACAAAATGATCAGTTTTCACAAAAGTTTTCTGATTAGATAGCTCACGTATGCCTAGGCAAAAACTCGCAATTTACTACACATAGCCAGCTTGAAAATTTTAATTGGCAAAAGCCTAGTAGTTGATAATAAGATGGCAAAACTCAATAAACCATACTCCTGTATGAGAAGAGAACAACTGGTTCAGCGAAATTACACGGAGACAGGTTCGTCCACAGATTTTATAAGCAATAGTCAGTATTGAAGGTTGAAAGACAATTTTGGAACACTAACCCATCGTAAGTTTCGTAACTATTTCTATTGTAACAAGAGGTGCACTTAGTGCCCTCACTCATTCCAAGTAAAAGTTTTTTACACATGAGATTCTGGGAGAAAACAAAGCCCCTCTTTGCATATTTTATATTACCTTCTTCTCCATGATAGGCTCATGGTTTTAAAAAAATTAATATTGTGAAATGTGTAAATCGTTCGCAGCAGAAATTCCATTGATTTATACACCCCAAACAAGACTCACATCATAAACCAAACCCAACACTGCAGAAAAGAATGTAAACTGATACCAGGCCACAACACAAAACCACCCAAGCAGCATGCAAATCTTCGTCACAAACAAAAGGAACAAGATTAAAAAACACAGAGTAAAGCTTTGCACAAATATAACGATATCTAATGTCTGGTCTCCCATTATTTAGTTTTGAACTTTGGGCAGGTGTATCTGGTCATTTGCTGATACTTTGTAATATTGGAAATATCTAGATACCACAAGCAGAAGTTCTAACTCAAACCTAATAAATCAAAATATCTATATTCACTTTAACAAGTATTTATATAACCCTACTCTATTTCCATGGCAGCAATATTGTTTTTTCTTTAATACCTCCAAAAAACTTCTACATCAAAATCCATACGTAATAAAAGCAGACTGGCTTACAATGAATGACTTAACATCTGTTCCTCTATCTCAAACATATCCTACAGGGTGGTACACCTGCCAACCCTACTTTAGCAGGTAACTATCCATGAAGGAAATATGATCAAATAATCCAGAATAAAGATTCATATAATCCCATACCTGACCCCAATGTGAGGTAGCAAACTATTCCCGAACAAAACAATATAATGAGGACAAAATCAGAATGATAAACTAGAACCTCATGAGTCCAATACTCCCTCTAAGAAGGCACTACAATTCACAATTGTACGAATATAATCAGAAAGGTTTGACAGCGTGAGCTTCCTCCAAAGCCCATCTTTTTATCACTATCAAGATTCTTAATGAGAAGAATAGTCTC
This sequence comes from Rubia balearica, assembly GCA_032355405.1. Taxonomy (NCBI): domain Eukaryota; kingdom Viridiplantae; phylum Streptophyta; class Magnoliopsida; order Gentianales; family Rubiaceae; genus Rubia; species Rubia balearica. Next base: position 7,508,519 of record JAULKJ010000008.1, read on the forward strand.
TCAAGCATGTGCTTACACTATTACCTTCCTATAGGTAGAAGATGAAAGCAAGTGTAGAGGACGACAGCAAGTAGGTGCGTGTCCAAGCATAAATTAAGCGCACAAATTCTGTTATATCTCTATAATGTACCCCATACATGAGCAACAAATATTTCTCAAATTGAACAGGAATGTGCTCATATTTTGTGAGAAACATTTTCATTCCAAAAGGAACAATAATAATATCCGTACATGAACCATAATCACTAAAATACAGTAATTAAGCTCTTTAAAAGTAGAAGCAATGGCTACATGTAAACATAATGTCCATGTAGAAGCTACATGTTACCTGGGTGACAATCCGCCAACACCCGAAATTCTGCTCTTTTCCACAGTCCAATTTCCTCACAGCTTCTCCACTTTCGCAATCCACCCCGTCCGCAACCAGCCCCATCTCACTCCCACTCCCACTCTCACCATCACCAACAACCCTCCTACTCTTCCCCCTCCCACTACTAGCAGTCCCCAAATCCATCCAAAACACAATGCCAACAAAAAACAAATAAAAGCCAACAAACCCAAGCGCCTGCCACAAAAAAATCTCAGCACTCAGGTAGACATAAAACAGGAATGTGGCAGCAGTGAGGTAAAACAGCACATCCCTTACAAAAGGCCCCGGATCAACCGCGAAAGGGGCTGCGTAAATGGCCACAAACCCGACAACAAAAGCAGAAACAAACGTCCCAGCTGACAGAATCGCCCCAAAACCCGTTCTTGGCTGCCCTCCCCTGACAGCAGCCACTGACGCAAAAACATCAGGGGCCCCATTCCCGAGAGCCAAAAGGGTCACTGCCCCCATGGAAGGTGAGAGCTTCAGATGAGTACAGAGCTTCGTGACCACAACCGAGAACCTGTCCTGGGCGGTTTTGACAAGTACATAGAACTGCAGAGCCACAAAGAGGGTGAGAAAAGGTACGGAAAGAAAAGGGTTTTCTTGGAAGATGCAAAAATGGAAGGAGAGGTAGTTGAAGATGCCATCGGAGTCGGTGAGATTGGAGTTGGAGCATGAAGATTGAGTTACAGTCGCTACGAGTGATCTGCGGAGCGATGCGGGAGGATTGTTATGGAGATTGGCGAGGAAGAAGAGCAGGGTGGTGAGAATAGTGAGCAAGATCGCTGTTTTCTTTAAGGAACTCAATGCCATGCCATCCCAGCAGAAAAGTAGATAACCACCTTTGCGTTGTTTGTGTGTGTTTTCCGTATGATTTGCTTGCGACGATGAAGTTTGAACCCCGGAAAAGTAATCTCCAGACTATATGGAGAGTGCCCAAATTCACAGACAAGTTGGCAATGCTTTAGAAGAAACAGCTACCGAATGAGCGTCCTTGCATTCGTGAATCGCTTCGATATATCAGAACCTTTGACTTTTGGTTCTTTTTTGTCCTTTTTTTGCAGATTTGACTTACGCACCGACGACGAAAATAACGATCTCTCCGTGTGAAGAACTTCATTTATCATAAATTTTAAATTTTATATACCACAAAATTTTATTTTATATCGAGTAACTATTAGATGGGGATCATTACATAATTAACAGAATTGTTCTCCCATTCTCCTTCTTCGAGTTCTCTTCATTTTCAGGTTCTTCTTCAAAATTTTCACCTTGGACCATGTGATTCGCCTATTTGGTGATAATTAGTTGATGAGGGTCGAGTCGAAACTCTCTATTTGGGTTGAAGGTCATATTTTCACTTTCCGCTGAGCTGAATACCAACGCTAAAAGGAAGATCTTCAATTCTGAATATTCCTGTGGAATACACTCCTTTTTCAGGAACAATTATGGTACAATGAAGATATGATAATTCGACCATGGTAAGACACCTAATCCTACATGGAATGTGCATATTTACCACGAACATAAATGGGAGAATTCATAGTGTTTAACCATTATACATGCTAAGGCATGCCTCCATTCTATTCATTCAATTCTCATTCTCAAACCGAATACTTCCGGCCTAACTTAGGCATCAAAATTTCTTTCCCTGGTCACCCCCATTACCGCGACCACCCCAACTTCCATTGGAGAGACTACCAACAAGTGCAAAATGCTTGTAGCGAAGGCCAAGATTACAATCGGGAAGGAGCTCCACAACCTTACCCGAGAGGATAAGGGAACCATGTGGGGAACTTCAAGTCGAAATACGACGAATTAATGGATGACATTGCTTAAGTCACCAATAGCAGGTTCATCCATAAGATCGCAGTTTAACACACATCAATTAGCACGCTGGGTGAGATCCCAGTGTCAACAACCGAGCACCTAGTTCAGTGGCGCCTTTAGAGAGAACTATGCACAAAGGCCAGTCGTACGCCACTTCCAGGAACTATCCTCTTCAGAAAACTACCAGTCAGCTACTATAGGCTAACCCGCCGCCCGTGACTTGTCCCCAGCCAATAGCCAATCAACAGATGATGATTGCTCCATAACTATAGGTGATCTACCGAATGACCCTAAACGGTGCTGATGTGTCAACCCGATCATGACCTTGGTCATACTTGGACCTGAAGAATACAGACATCCTCTTGATGCGGTTGCAATACCGCTCCATACTGAAGAATAAGTCATCATATGGGAGGTCATCCAGCACTACATGTTGGATTTTACCAGATTCATGGAGGAACGACGTAATGCTATTACCACGACAAGATGAAAAACTATCACTACTCTAGAAGGTATCACTCACATGCAACCAAATACTAACATTAAATACACCAAGTTTTCACTTATGGATGGGGTGCAAGTTATGAATGGATGAGCACCAACTTTTACACGCATACCTGAGCGGTTTCCTCCACAGATGCATGCACCAATACCAACTCAGGTACTGTGACCGATATAAGCACAACAATGTCATATTCAAGCTAGTGGGATTATACCTCAGGGGTAAAGATCTATAGTGGTTTGAATCTTTACCAAAAGGATAACTCATTGATTATCATGCACGTGGTTGAATCAAACTTACACGCTTATACCAGTTGAAGAAGTTCACCACGATGGTGACAGATCTGGTGAACTTTCGACAGAAGCCTAATGAGTCAACAATGGCTTTCTACAGGCGTTACACAGAGAAAATCTTGGATGGTATTGATAGGACAGACACTATGGTCATCTCACAATATATGAATGGCATGAGTCAAAAATTTATATGGGAACTTGGTAGCCGATACTCCATCCATTATTCAACATCTCTAACTCTTTGTGGAAAGATACGACAAAGTAGAGAAAGCTACCAAGCAGAAGAGAGAACAAGATAAGAATGATCGAATGGAAACACTAAAAAGGCAAAACAAAGGTCTAGATCTGCTATAGCCCTGATTCGAGTTATATACTTCTTTGAACAGATATAGGGCAAGTATTCTTAGTATCAACATACAAATTTTTCCTCCACCAACACCTATGTTCAATGATCTATTCCTCCACCAACACCTATGTTCAATGATCTAGGGAGAAGGACGTCGTCAAAATACTATGATTACCACAGGGATAGTGGACGACACAGATGAATGGGGCTAGTTAAAAGTGATAATTGAAAAGTTCCTCAGCTAGAGAATGTTTCAAGAATATAGCGATTCTCCTCAAACTAAGAAAGAATATCGCTAAAAATAAAGAAGCATATTTGTAATGATCATAACCCTTAGCAGAAGGAAGAGGTGGGAAAAAAGATAGGATTGACGTCTCGACAAGAATTATGATAGATGCGCTCAACCGAAGATAAGTAATCGGGTCCCACCAACAGCAAGGTAGTGAACTAAATAAATGGAATCATCGGGGATGGTATGTCAAGTACTACAGTCAAGAACCAAAATCAGTCCCAACCACCAGAGGAACCTATGGATAAGTGCTTCAAACCTCAAGAAACAATCATGTTCTCAGACATATGTGGTCCCCCACACCATGCCACATTCCGATCCTATGGTGATTTCAATAAATATAGGGAATGCCCTAGTAAGAAGGGTCTTTATTAACGATGGTACAAGAGTAGAAGTTATGTTTGCCAGCTACTTCGACCAGCTAGGCATCAGAAGGCATAAACTAAGAAAGTCGATGTATACTAGGTTCACGGGATGTGCCGAGTTATGATCTGCCTAATAAGTCTACCAGTAACGATCTAGGATAAAAAAAAAGTGAAGGCGATAATGTGTGATTTTTTTATTATTGAACCCCCCATCGCCCTTCAACGTCATACTTGGTCAACTTGGATGAATTAGACCAAAGCCATCTGGTCCCCCTACCATCTGGTACTGAAGTTCCCAATAGATAAATACATGGCTTTAGTAAGAAAGGATCAAGCAATGGCCTAACATTGTATGATGCCTACTAGGATAAAGTTCAAAAGGATTAAGAGAATCAATTCAGTCAATGGGTGATATAGAACGAGAGAAGACGATTCTAACAAAAGAACACTATTGTTGTAGACAGCTACATCCGATTAGCTACTTTGTAAAACTAAACCTATTCTCAATTGGGTTGTTACAATAGGGAAGCATGAGTTTTATTTGAAAACAGTTCTGATGCCATTTCCCTGTATCGGTCATTCCAGCTCCTGATCTTTCTTGTCAATGCGCATCTAATGAGCCAGGAAATGATAGATGGCTCAGCTAAGGCAAAAAAGTCCTCAATCATAGATCTCCATAAGATGATGGTCGAACTTTTCCTCCCAATGTCGACGAGCTGAAGTTTTCAGGAAGCAACAAGTTTGTTTTCCACAACCAATGTGTAGCTTCCCCGACATAAAAGAACTATAGGTTGGACACTTTTTTTTTCTTTCTTATGCCAAGAGAGTAGTTCACCCCAAGAGGAACTATAGGACTTTTACTTTTGTAATCTGATGCCCATAGAGTCCTTCACTCCTAAGAGGAACAATTAGGCCACGTATTTTTTTAAAACAAAATTTACGTTCAGATTTCATCCGATGTCTCCAACGACTGAAATCCAATTAGAGGATATCCACTCTACATTGAAGAGATATCTCATCAGAAGATCATCTCAATTGGCCGAAATCGCATCAGGGTAGCTACACTCCATCAAAGAAATTTCTCATCACAAGATCTATCCCCGAACAATCAAAATCACATAAAAGGATATCCAATCTCAATTGCCAATCTAAGAACAGGTTCTCTCTAAGGGATGAAAAACTCCCTAAAACAAATGAACGTTTCTCCATCATAGCTAAATAATGAAGTCCTAAGTTGGCATATTTGATGATAACAAAGCAAGTTTTATCCCAAAGTGAAGTTTTCAACCAAGAAAATTATGTTTTGCATCCACCTCAGCTGCCTCTACAGCTGTATCTACCACTACGATCAGTTCTGACTCTAGAAATATCATCCCATAAATGGAGCTTGAGAACTAGGGTAGGCCATGGGGGACTTAAACCCCACTGTTTATCCAACTAATCTAATCTACGACCATCACCTCCTCAGGCCATCCCCACCACCACCCTTACCACCCACAGTCTAGCCATCGTGAAATTAATCTCACCGCCACCCTCATTCCCAGCTTCCCCTCTCCTTATGGCTGTGAAACCCTAAAACCTATCCCCGCCGTTGCTCACCCTCACCCACCACCCGTCGCCACCAACCCCAGTCTTAGCCCCTCCAATTCTCACCCTCACCTTTACCCTCATCGCCCCGTGAAACCCCCAGCCCTATTCCCACTGCTGCTCACCTCACGGCCACCGTGAAACCCTAGCTCTAACCCTACTCTGCCACCTCACTACGGCCGATGACGCAATTGAAAGGTCGATGCTACGAGATTAAATGGCCAATAACTAAAAACTGCAATAAATTTTAGGGATATATACCAATATAACATTACATATTTGATTAAATACCAATATAACCCTCAGATAATTTTTAATGCAGTAAGAAACCTAACTAGTTTATCTAAGTGCTAATATAACCCTAAGACACTATTTCTGAAATTGACCGAACATAAAATGACTAAAATGCCCTTTGGCCTAAAACCTAAAAGTGTTATGAAAAGTTTTCCCAAATGCCACCACCAGGTTGCCGCCGCTGCCACCACCCATCCTCTTGGCAACCGTGCCACCACCTTATCCCCATCGCTACCACCTCTTCAGGCCAGCCCCACCACCACCCTTACCACCCACAGTCTTGCCATTTTGAAATTAATCTCACTGCCACCCTCACCCCCAGCTTCCCCGCCACTGCCACCACCACCTCTCCTTCTAGTTGTGAAACCCTAAACCCTAGCCCCGTCGTTGCTCACCCTCACCCACCACTCGTCGCCAACAACCCCAGTCCTAGACCCGCCAATTCTCACCCCCACCTTTACCCTCATCGCCCCGTGAAACCCCAGCCCTATTCCCACTATTGCTCACCTCGCGGCCACCGTGAAACCCTGGCCCTAACCCTACTCTACAACCTCACTGCGGCCGATGATGCGATTGAAAGGTCGATGCTACGCTATTAAATGACCAATGACACGACACGACCAAGGTTTCCCCCATCATGTCACTGGTCACTCGAACAGCCAGGAGCTCTCTCGAACTAACGAGTGAATGAGCACAGACGAACGAGTGAACGGAATGACTGACGAACGATAGAACGAATGATGCATTTTGGCCACTGCATCGGTGGGTAGAGGAAATGGCAGAAGAAAAGAGGAGAAAGAAGAGAGTCAGTGGCAAGAAGAAAGAGGAGAAAGTGGAGAAGGTAAAGAAGAAAGAGGAGAAGTGGTTGGAGAAAATTAGGGTTAAGGAAGGAAATCAAATTCAATTCACAATTTTTTAAATTTTTAAAGGGGTAAAATAGTAATTACATAGAATTTCAACTAAAATTGGTCGGAATGGATATTTTTGCACTTATGTCAACTAGGTAGGATTATATTTGCACTTTCAAACACTGGAACGTTATATTGGCACTTATGTCAATTAGGTAGGGTTATAAAAACACTTTTTTCTAGAATTTAAGGCTCTAATTAAAGATAGAAATTGTAGTTGTAAGATCCCTTATGGTACACTTAGCTTGGCCCAACCTCTCATTTAGAATATTGGTGTCCAAATCAGGGCCCTTAACTTCAAGTGCCACGATCTCAAGTTTGAGCTTCTCATTTTTTCCTTTAAGCTTCTTAATTTTTTTTTCTCTTGGGTAGCAAAAATAAGCTCCACTAATTGTTAAGAATGAGAAAATGAAGAGGAAGAAAGACATAATCTAGAACCTTACGGTCCATGCTTATTGCCCATCTTGCTTAGGAACCATTCAAGAAATAGCTTGAAAATTAATTCATGTAACTTAAAGACGCTTATTTACTCGTGCTAGCCTCTATGACTCAGTAGTTACATTATACAGTTTCTCCTCTAAGGACTTGGGCCACCTACTCCAGGGATCTGATCTAGGCCTACACTCTGGACCACCAAAAATTTGTCTGAAACATAGGCTCTTGGAAGGGGGTAGAGGTACGGTAAAAAACTAGAGTTAGATACTACGAAAAAAACATAAAGAAAAATATAAGGACAAGCAGCAGAGGGAAGAAAAAATCCATTATAAGTTCATCATAATCTTCAAATTATAAAAGATTAAAATTTGTTAAAAGTTTGGCTACTCACCCGTAAAAAAATAGCTATACTTTATAAGTATTCTCAGCAGTCTGTGGGATCTCAGTCCCTCCGGCACCTTCAACTTTCCTCGCAGCTACATATGGCTCTGAACGGGCTTCATGTTCTTTGGCAGACATAGGTTGGGTTTCCAACTGAACCTTCATGTTGGAGTTGACCGCATTCTACTATTACTGACCATCAGCATCAGCTATCTCCTGGTTCTCCAGATTAGGATCTATTACAATCTCCTACCGATCTACATCTTCATAAAAGTTGTATGCCAATATTGTGGAGACTGATGGAGGATTTTTATCTTCTATAGTTAATGGTAGACGGGTTGAGGTTGATCCATTGAAGATCAGTGATATATTGGGTTGTCCCTATTGGAGTCTCAAGGACTATTATCCAGCAGCCAAAGATGGTCCCCTAAATATTTATCATTACTCGAACTGGCCAGTACATGTTGAGCCTCCGATGTGGAATCATACTGAGCTCGGAAAGTTGTACTTAAATGGGTCCCACTATGAACTTAACTCACCTGAGAGCTATAAGCTCATATATTTGACAATAGAAAATTAGATTCTATACAAGATGGTGGCAAGGGGTTTGGTTCCAACAAGACATATGCGAGCCAACAGTCACTAGTATCATGTTGTTCTACTATTTCATATGAAATGTGATGATGAATCTCGGCTACACAATTGTACAACACATTAATTAATTAGTCATTCATTTGAACAATAAGACTCTCACTCTCCCATATGGTTCTCTTATTTCTAAATTCCTCAAACAAGCTGAAAACTTTGCCTTTTGCAGTGCAGGCGTTCCGCCCTAAAATGTACTGAAAAAACCTAACAAAAGGAGAAAAATTGTTCATGGAAAATGGATACATAGGGTCATCGGAGAAGGCAGCTAGAGGGGGTGCACCGATGAAGGTGAAACAAAATTTTCTTATAATGTTTCAGTTTCATTTACAATCATATTCTGATTCTTATGTGAGACAAAAAAAATGTAGGTGAGGAGGACGACAACTCGTTCACGTACGAGAAAATGAAGGCAAATTTGGAGAAGATAATACAATTGAGAAAGAAGACTTATGAAAACAAAGAAGGCTCTAAGAGAAATTAGGCGTACAAAGATGGACAACCAAGAAGTACATTCTGGGACATCCTATTAGATTTTAATTCGGTGGCCCTTTAACTATCACCATCATCCACCTTTGTTCCCTTATATTTTTTTAACACTTTTGGCCCTTCAACTTACAAAAAAGCTTAATTGTGGCCCTTCCAAAAGTGCTAAAATTGAGCTATTTGACTAAAAGTGTCCAAAAAAAGGATAAGCGGTCAAAGGTGAATGATGATGACAGTTAAGGGACAACCGAAGTCATTTTCTCTTTCTAGACAGTCTTATGTTTTGCCGATTATGGAATGTTGATTTCAAAACAATATGTTGTGTTGTATATAATCTCTAACGAACATTGTCTTCAAGTCTAGCTAATACTTTGTCGTTCAATTTGATAGTTTGTTGACTGTCGCTAACAATTCATTTTTCGGATACATCACCTTCAAAATTCCAGAGGATTTTCTCTCAAACGCTAAATTCTGGAAAAAATTTCAAAATTGGAAGCTAGAACGGATAAGAATAGGGAAACTACACACAAGATCTTCCAAAACCAACAACTAATTTTTGTTTCATACTGTGACAGATTGATTTGTGAACTAATTCCAAAATCAGCCATCGGACTTAAAGATATAATGTGCATGTTCCAGAGCTTCTGAAGTTTCCCATAAATTCAGGTTGGACTCTATGAATAATGAAGCCATTAACTCTTTAAAATATGGATCCGGATGTATTTCTAAGTTCATAACATTAATCGTACATGACCACACAGGTTATAATATAATATATCCATCTTCCAATATCGAAACCCTTACTAAAAATTTCTAAACATTGAATCATATCATTGTTTTTTGCATGTGAATTCGATTGTGTAAAAAATATAATCATAAAAAAACTAATATTAACATATTCGATGTCCAAAACTCCTACACCATTACATTTTTCTAAAGATATTACTACTAGTTAGTCAGAGCCAAAACATCATAGATGGGGGCAATTTCTATTTCACCGGAGCAGCTGACACAATCATTTTCCTCTCATTCCTCATCCCAACTAATTCTTCTGATTGTGTGATTTGCAGTACAAAAGGTTGGACAAGGAAAATTGATTAGTGTTTCATGTTATGCCAAAATCGTACTCAAAATGTTGACAAACCGTTGACGAAAATTATTAAGATTTATGGGATTCAACCTAATTTCTTCGCACCCATAATAAATTTCACTCTCTTATGTTTCTGTTCACCTTCTATAAAGAGTGAAATTATCTCCAATTTGTAAGAAGCTCCTACATGCCCTGAATTTGCAGCTTCTTCAAAGCATTCTAAGTCATTGATCGGACTACACAATCCAACATAATCAACTTTAAAATGGATTAAAATAGAATAATAACATACTTATAAGTTAACAAAATATTTTCCACACTAAATCTAACACATGCATACTCACCAATATCTTTATGTATAATGCTTCCAGATTTTTTCATTGTAAGCATGTATTGAGAAAGTTTGAAACTTTGATTGTTCTCATCATGAACAACCAAAATTTCTTCCAAGGATACTTTCTGCTGAATGAATTCTTTGTTTCATAGAGTGTAAGAAATCTTGTAACTACATTATGTGAAAACAACATAAGTGAACCACAATCAAACCTTTATTTCACCCAAGAAGGGGACACAAATGTTGTCCTAACATAAACAAAAAACATACTAATACCATTCTCGTGGTACAGAGATCTACAAATGAACTTGATGCAACTCATCCTAGAATATCAGGAATGATCTCCTTTGGAACATTGTCAAAGGGTGTCCCATACTTCCTTTTGGCCTTATTTTTCACAAGAAAATGAGGGTGAACAGAGTTGGATGATTTGAATGTATAAAGTTGGGTTAAAATGAGGGTTGAATGACATATGTAATGAATGGTAATCATCATTCAAATGAAGTTGATTCATAATTGATGAGACGTCAAATGCTTGTATTTCTTGAAGCATTTAACATCTCTTTTGTTATGTTTTTGTGGGTAAATTGCTAGGTTTGGATAGGTTTACACCATAAAGGGTTTAGATGACCATTCTTGGTTTTGATATCTAAATCTTTCATTTTGTGGTCTATTTTAAGTCTAATGTATTCTTGTCCTTACGAGTGTGCAGATCTTGTTTGTGAGTTTATTTGTAGATAGCTCGTAAGCACTTCAGAGTAAGTTAATGAAGTTCATTTGCAAAATTGGTAGAAGATTGAAGGCCACAAGTTAAAATGTGGTAGAAGGTAGAAAAGTTGAAGAAAAAAAGCCAAGTTTGGAAGTGTCGAAAAAATGGCACGGGTCGTGTAAAATGGCATGGCTCGTTCCAGAGTCTGTTCCAAAAGAAGATGGGGCCCTGAACAAGTCGTGCAAATCTGCACGGCCCGTACACGAAGAACTGAAGATGTTGAAGACCTTGATGACAAGCTGCAGACGACGGGCAGTGCAAACCTCTAAGTCTCGTCCGCTCAATTCCTGATTTTCAAGCATCCGGACACAGGATGTGCTGGCCTTGCCGTGCATCCTGTGCCTGCGTAGCATTAGAATTTCCAAGTTGAGATTTTTGAGGCCCATTTACCCTACACTATATATATAGTGCATTTAGTCACCTAGAGTTTTAGTTAGATTCATTTTGGTAGGAAGAGCAGGGTAGGAATCCTCTCTAGGGTTTCTTTTCTCTCTCTCTTCATTTACTCTTTATATCCATGGTATTTATCCCATTATTTCCATGGATTCAATGCTAGTAGAGTAGTTTTAATTCTTGGGGTAGTTATTTGTATTCATGACTTGACTTGGATTTGTGAGATTCTTAGATTTCCTTAATTTTTTATGTTATGAATATTGTGATATATTTGTAGATTAAATTCTTGTATGATTTATACTTTGAGATTTATTATGATGCACACGTGGTTTTATTTCTTGCATAATATCGTGATAGGCTTGAATGCTAATGTGGGATTGTTAGGTTATCGCTATTGTAGTCTTGTGAGTACTAGGAACATGTGTGCATTAAATATATCTTGTGAGTTCCGAGACAATTGCTAAGATTTAATCTAATTGGCTAGTCGTGTAAGAAATCTCATGTTAGGTGCAGTGGACCGTGGGTTACTTTTTAGAAATTCCTAACTGGAGAATTCCTGGCTTACCCCGATAATTGAGCATCATAGTTTGTAGTGACTAGGGTCGTATTGACCCTAGAGTCATCACAAGGTACCGATTTCTTCTCATCTCTAGGCCTAGGTTCAGTGTCCACAGTGGATAGCCTAGTGATATAATATTCTCACTTCCGTATCTAACGGTTGCAGCCCACGCAAGATTTAGTTCCTTTAAGCGAGGGCTTGTTAGCACTGGGAGTGAGAATACGAGGGCAAAATGAAGAGTCGGAGGATTGGAGTACACCCAGTTACAGAGAAGGTGAGATGGTTTAACGGAAGTCAAACCACTATATGACAGACTATGGGAATTCCCAGTCATCTCCATACTGTGTGACTTAACATGAAATTAGGTTTGTAGGTTTTAGGTGATTATAATCTAGAATCAAATTCATATGTCGGTCATGTTACGCAAATAACCCCCAAGACTAATTAATCAGTAGTTCACTTCGCTTTACTTATATGCTCGTAGTTTTTAGTTCTACAACCTCCCCCCTATTTGTCAATATATACTAGTTATTCCCGACACATGATTAGGGGTGACACGCGATTGTGTGTTAACTTTGGCTAACCCTTAAATACTATTATCTTTGTGGACAATACCGGGACTTACCACTAACAACGCTATCATAGTTAGGAGTGAGTACAAGAGAAACAAAAAAATCTTTATCTTTGACCCATCGCCCCCACAGGTAAAGCTTTGTAAAAATAATGACCCTGCGGGTGCAGGTAAATTTTCTGCCTAGGAATATGAAACAAAACCCTTGGAAACTATACTGATTGCCTGCACCTATCGTTTCAAATTTCAACACAGGTGTTTCAACTTCTAGTTTCGCTACCCAAGTCTGGCATTAGATCTAAAATTAGAACAAGTGAACATGGATGGTGGTTAAAAGAAATTGTTGTGGTTCATCGTATAAGACAATGTTTTTTTATTAACTTCCATTATTTATATACCATTTAATGGGATTTTAATTTCAAACAACGTGTATTGGACTCATGTAGCCATCCAACGTTTGACCATCTTGCCAACCACTGGTTCCGATATCGAAACATATAAAGAACGACAATTCCAAACTCGAAATTTGAAAATGCCACGTAATGGAGCCGTCGATGGTCATTCCCGCACTAGTGAGAGCTTCTAATTTTCTATCCAGTACTTCAGTGATTTTTTAAGTTATCTTCTATGTTGCCAAAACAGGTTTTGTTCCATTTTGTTGTATCCCTTTATAGTTTTTTTAATCTTAAACTGGAGTCTACCATACCCTATTCTTGTGGTTGTTTATTCCAGCTTTCCTGAACACTAATTCATTTCCTCTTCATCCACATATTCTCGTATTTGAAAGCCTTGGGGGTAGGTCTTTTCTGATCTTGTTAAGGTTTACAGGTGGCAATATTGACTCGTGACCCGCTGGTTAAACAGTTTATTTATTTTTGAATCCAAATGGTGGTCAAATGGGTAGTTGGAAACATGATTTGGAAGGGTATGGTTTGCATGTTAACCACGAATTGATAAAATGGCCAGATCGGATTTACCCATTTCTAATTTAGCTTTTTATTCGCAGGTATGAAAATGGTATAATTGAAGGAAGAAGAACTACATTTTTTTTCTTCATTTCAATTTTCCAGGAAGAAGAATGGCTCTTTATCCCCATTTCTGGTTATTCTGTTCATTTCTAATTCCCAGATTATCAGGTGCAATATTTTATCACTTACAATTTTTCTATTTTTTCTCATTCCCAGCTAAGAGATACGAGTTAAAATTTTATATCTAAATTTATAAAATAGCTAAAAAAATGATTTTTTAGAAAAGAATATTGAATTTTAAAATTTACATTTAAAATCTCAAGTTTATATGTTAACTCATGTGGGTTTATATTTCAATCCACGTGGGTTGAAACCAGCAAGTTTACCAATTTTTTATCCGTGGGTTTAGTGATTTTCAACTCGCGGTTAGAGCCATTTTTTATCTGGCCCATTTTTAACCCGGCAGTTATAAATGGATCGTACCCATATTTTTTCATTGCCCATACTACCCGATCCATATTTGACATGTCCACCCATTTACCACCCCTACTAGGATTATTAACATCGGGTTATGATGAGAGATAACTCTACTCATAATCTAGACATGAGTGGACATGTTAAAATTCTGAATTAGATTTTAATTTCCGATAAATGTTGAACTTTTAGTCCGGCCGGTAGTCCATTTAAATTGATTGCCTGTAGTGTTCAACTTAGTGTGTTTGATTGAGTTTGGGAATCTATCAAAATCCATTATGCTATTTATCTCAGGTGAACTAGACCCTTATATTATTCAAGTGCTTTAATAACATTGAAATCTCCCTCTATTAAAAAATATTTTATATATTTTTTTGCCATAATTAAGGGTATTATCTTATTCTAAAACTATTCCCCATGTGTCCTCGTATGCTTAGCATAAATGACAACAATACTTACTCTCTCTGTTCCAATTCAATCTGCACACTTTTTGGTCAACTTTCTCAGACCACGTTTGACCATAAATTTCAATTAGTATATAAACTCTAATATCATCATGTTAGATATTGTTAGACTCATATGTCGACGTAGTTTCTAAATATTAAATTTTAATATACCATTAATATCTGTAATTAAAGTTATTAATGGTCAAACATG
>JAULKJ010000008.1:7523164-7533571 GCA_032355405.1 Rubia balearica
TGCTTATAGGTTGCAATTATTAATATCCAGTGTGTTCATGTTAGTTGTACTGTGTATTACTTTTTATTTTGTTTAGTTGTTGATTTTTCATTTTGAATTAGAAGATACATATGTTTACTTACATGTTGCATCTGTTAGTATCCAGTGTATTTGTTAGTTGCACTGTGTATGTCCTTTTATTTTCATTTATTGTTGATTGTTCATTTTGAATTTTGAATTGCATATGTTTACTTATATGTTGCTTCTGTTAGTATCCAGTGTGTACTTGTTTGGTGTACTGTGTATGTCTTTTAATTTTCATTTGTTATTGATTGTTTGTTTCGATTAGTAATTGCATTTGTTTACTTATATGTTGTATTTGTCAGTATTCAATGTGTCTGACTTTTTTTGCAGGAGCTGGATCTAAACTTGAAGTGGTTATAACTTTTAAGGAATCATAGATTATTGAACACTGGACTCCACAAGACCTTCCAGTATGAGAAAGATTCAGACGAAGATGACAATGAACTTGAGGAATTCGATAATGATCCACCCTTGAAGATTCATAATTGATTCATTGTATTAGAGACTGTTACTTAATATAGATAAGAATACTATTATAATTGTAAGTTCCCTAATGGAAGATTTATGTTCAAAATATACATATATTCAATCCAAGATTTTTGTTACAAGCATTTGAAGTATTTGTCCGGTATGTTTCCTTTTGTTCAGATGTTGAGAATCCCTCATGTGTTTGAAACCGACAACATTTGCATGCTCTTTATACAAAGTATGCAATGATTTTTCATGTGTTGCTTTCACGCCGGCAAGACTTTATGTGACATCTCTTAGATTTAAATCAGGAAAATATACTCCTGTGTTTGAAAACAAATACATATTTTAATGTAATCATTACATATTGTTAGGTATTAAATGTAGTGTATATGAAAATTTGAAAACTACAAAATTACTATTAGAAATTCTAGTATTAAAATAACCAATGCACGTTTTAACAAACATAAACAATTTATAAGGTAACTAATGCACTACCTCCTGGAAAAGTTTTGCTATTCATAAAAATAATTGATAGTTTTAAATCAAATGTGTGTTTTATTTAAACAATACATGTTGTAAAGTGATCAATGCACAATTTATACGACAATTTTAAACCGTCAAATTTTAGTCTCCTTTGTATAGTGTACTATAACATATTCTAATTGTAGGTTAATATATGCATATTTTAACAAAACATAAATGATTCATAACTTAAATTATACACCACCACCTCCTGACAAATTTATAATTCATGTTCATAGTTTTAAAACAAATTCGTGTTATAATACTCCCTCCAAAAATGACACGTTTATTTTTTCATGGTTTTCAATGATCATGTTTGATCGTCAATATCTCTAGCTACATATAATAATTTCGCATAAAAAATTGATATTTAGAAAATAGATATTAAGATATATCTAACAACATCTCACATGATTTTTTAATATGCATATATTAATTTTATATTTAGGGTCAAAAGTTTACAAAGTTAGACTTGTAAAAATTAAACATGCCATTTTTTGTGGGATGAGGGGAGTATAAACAGTACATATTATAAAGTAACAAGTGCATAGTTTATAGAGCAAATGACTTCAGTGGCCCCTGAACTATCACTATTGTCCACCTTTGACCCTCCAATTTTTTCAACACTTTTGACCCATGAACTAACCAAACCATCAACTTATGAAACTTTCGTCGCTTCCACCCGTTAAATACAATGACCATTAGTACAAGTGCAATTCTCATGATTTTTTGAGGGAACAAAGTCTTTTTGCTCAGAATTTCAGCTGGGCTCACGAGTAGTACTATCGTCACGGTTGCTAACTCATACTTTGCCTCTCAGCTTCCACCGCCGCTTCTCCGTCATCCTCTCTGCTTCCCAACCACTGCTTCTTCATCGTCTTCTAGTGCCTAGGCGCCACCTAATATGGTGAACGCCTCACTTGTTATAGCTACCAGATCAAAAAGCCTAACTGACTAGAGAGCTCGGCTAAAAGTCTGACGACGAAACAATTAAGTGGCTTCCCTTGAATACCTATAATTCCAACGAATTACTCCACCTTGAACATCGACATCCACAACAAGTCCTCCACTCTCTCGCTGATACAACCAAAATCAGCTCCTAATTCATTTCAAAGTGTGCTAGCACACCACCCTTGCGAGAAAGATACTCTCACATGCTAGGGTTTCACCCATGACGTCATTGTCTCCCCCAATGTTGGCGATCTCTATTGCTAACAAAAAAATCTTCAAAAGAGTACCAAAAATCTTCCCTGCTACCAGCATTCACAAAAGCTTAGCTCAAAGAGGAGTAACGGGTCCCACAATCCAACACTGATGAATTGACGTATAAGATCAACGGACGAGAAGATCTCCTCTGCCACCGACACTGAAGATGAATCATTCTCCATTTTCGGCATTACAATCAGTACTTCTTATCAAACAGACACTATGGTACAACATAAGTCTCCGATTTCTCCCTTTTTTGATTTGACAATGCGTTGGGGAAGTGGAACATGGGTGGTATCGAGAAAGAGGAACATGTGGGGGTAGAGATGGTAATGAGGCTGGTCGGGTGTGGACTATGGTACATCCATACCCATATCCACATAAAATTTTCATACCCATACTAACCCCATCATCCATGGCGGGTAAAACTTTAAAATCCACCCCGCCCCATCATGTATTATACAAAATCCATACCGGCCCCATCACCCACTTGGTTCTCCCTACCCACTTCATACTCATTGTACTCATCCCACTTATATCTTCTAAGATAGTTAAAATCCCTTTTTTTGTAGTTACTTTTATATTAAAATTTAATAAATATATTAACATGAAAATATTATAGGTACGATATATGCAATATGAATAAATTATAATTTATTTTTATATCAAATTAGCAGGTATATAAAAGATTTAGTGGGGGATAGGGTGGGTGTGAACTTATATCCACACTCAACCCACTACCTATTGTGGGCATGGTTTTTATACCCATTCTCACCCCACCCCCACCACCTCCACACCCACCTCATTGGGGCAGGGGCTTGGCGGACCTCCACCAAAACCCGCCCCACTGTCATCCCTGGGGGGAAGAGGCAGCAACGGTATTAGGTGGAGGGTGGCGGAATTTGGAGGAAAGGGGAAAAGGAAAATAAAATTGAAAATAATAAGGAAAAAATAACAAATATAAAAGAAAAATGTCATTTTCCCTTAAAATCAATGCTGAAATCTACCTTAATGGTTTGACCTGACGGAAGGGCCACTATTAAGTTGTTTTGTAAGTTGAGGGGCCAAAAGTGTTCAAAAAAATTAAGGGGTCAAAAGTGGACGATGGTGATAATTTAGGGGTCACCAAAGTCGTTTGCTCTAGTTTATATGAAAATTTCCAACCACATATAGTTAGTTTTTCTAATGTTCGCCACATGTTTCTTGCATGTTCTTTGTAGTAGAATTTATACCCATGTTGCTTCTGAAGTTTTAATAACAATTTCATTCACATTGAATTCAAAAAAAACAAACTCTATGATTTTTGTGAGGAGTTTATACCTTGCACACTATTAATTTGAAGTAACTGATCTGATGTAGGCGAAACTTCATCTGTTTGGAAACGAAATATATTCGTTTCAAATTGAAATTTAGTTGTTTGAATTAGATTTGTTTCGATGCATATGGTGGATGAAAATTCATCCGTTCTAATTTTGAATGGATGTCAATTTTCTTGAAAATCGAACTAGATTGTTTGATGGGAGAAAAACTGATCGAATGGAGAATTTATCAGAAAGGGAAGAGTTTAGCAAGGAATGGATTGGAGAAAGGAAGGATTTAGAACGCAAAAGTATGTGTTTGCAGTGATAGAGGCAAAAATATTCTATGTTTGCAATGGCAGAGACAAGTTTCTTGTGTGAGGAAGAAAACATTATGATCCGACCCTAATGCAATGACCCAACCCGCTTGAAATTACTCTGGTTTTCATTAATTACAATTAAAATTTTGACTTGCACATAAAGACCATTTGTGCTCCTTTTATTGAAGAGTCAAATGTTAAAATGATCCTAACGTTAAGATGAAAACGCTAATAAAATCCTTCAAAATGAGAAAGTGCTATGATAACCCTACTTTATGATGTATGTGTCAATCTACCCTGAGCGCTGTTGACTTCAATTGTCAATGGGAGATTTGGCCAGATTTTAAGAAAATGACTATTTTACTTCTGGATTAAAAGGGATAAAATGAGAATTTATCTTATGGGGGCAGGGGTATTTATATCATTTTAGACCCGGCTAACATCTACATTGATGACACAACGGCAAAATATTGGCAAAAGGTCATAACTGCACATTTTATCATGAAGTTGGTATTATTTTGACACCTTCTCATTTTGCAGGGTTATATTAGCACTTTCAACCCAAATTTAGGGTTGGAAGTGTAAAAATTTCCTTTATTGAATTAGGGTAGTTGCGGTTGGTCCGACGTGGAGTACCGGTTTGCCAATGCCACCTTGGTCCCGAAGCACTCTTGTTCTTTTGAACTCTGCAACCTTGTTTCCATGAAAATGCCTTTATAACCCTTATGTTTTCACCAAAAAGTCTGTGGTGTTAGAATCCAAAGACAGACGAAGTTCATACTTCCGTCACAAATATTAGTGGTTTACGAAATACAGACTATTTAAGTATAATTGGATTTGAGTAGTTGTGAACTCAGGAAGTTAAAACAGGTTCGGTGGTGTGGAGTGCACACTTGTATAAACTATCTACGAGTTTACAGTTGATAGGATAAAGATTAATTTTGTTGGTGATGAGTAACATGCCTTGTCCAAGAATGAGGAAATATTGAGTCATTTCATGATGAAATGATGTGTCAATTCAGAATTTGTTCATAATAATTGTAATAGCTACATGGTTTAGTATAGAACGATGAAGTGTTGTGTCTTTTCACGACATTTTGTTTCCTATAAATACATGCATTTGCATGGACTGTTATGACATACAAGAAAAAGATACAACAAACAGAAACACAAAAATACAAGTGAAATTCATAGAATTTCTCAAATATACGTAGCAACCAAAAATACAAGTACTCAAAAGTATCTCCTGATTCAATCCTAGAACATGAGAATTTCTCGATTGTTTCATCCTCGAAGGGAATTCGTGTAACTCAAGGTTATAATAGGGTCGAATTACTCTTTAAGGAAAGCGTACGTAATGCGACTCACATTGATATCCAAGAAAGTTTTTACCGCTATCATCCAATGGTTATTATACCATTCCATTGGAATGGAAGTATTACAACAATTTACCCCAACAATATTAAAGAGTAATTATTGAACGTATTGGATGATGTGTTAGAATTGTATACAAGCGGCCATTGTAAGCATGGTGGCCTATAACCCTCAAATTCCAAGATGATTATATGGCTTTAATACTCTCTTTATAGTAAACATAGAGTTGGACAATGTAGCAATGCAGCGTGTGATAGTCTCATGGATGCACAAGGATTTGATCGAGTGGTGGTGTTGCATGCGTAACTCCTCTTGTCAACTTTCAAATTCATCACGGTTAGTTTTCAACTTTCTAAAATAATCTCGGTAAGTTTTTCAGAATTTACTAGTTCAATTATGTTTTTGGCTGTAAATTTTGAATGACATAATTATTATTTTTTCAAAAATAGAGGAAGAAACCTTTCTAGTACTTTTCTTGGTTTATAAGAATGCTGAAAGAAACATATAGTTTTGTATTCTAGTGAACCGGCAATTTGGCTTGTAAAAGAAGTAAAAGATAAATTTATAAAACTAGAATGCTGGTAAAATTTATAAAATGTTATGTGATTGTTGAAATTAGTTGCAATGAGACAGTGAAATTAATTGTATATACAAAACCGCTAGAAACATTGTGAAATAAAAAAAATAAAGGCTAGAAAATGAGGGATTCAAGTAAATTACTAATACCTTCTACACCACTCAAATACCCTGACTCCATCACTGCAATTTCGTCTATGTTTGGCTGGTATGATGAGGGTATAGTAAACCTAAAACATGTATTGTATAATTGTTGCAGTATGTTTATTCTTACATGGAATGTGTAAGGCGTATTAGTTATACACGCATCTATATGTTTAATTTTAACATGCAATATATGTATGCATGATACAAACAGGGTGGTTATGCATCATATGATGATGGAATTTTTTATCAAATACGTAGTCGTGTATTTTCTGAAAAGGCAGAGGATGAATATTCAATATAGTCACTCAAATCCTGACAATTATTAATTTTATTTATTGAAAATATTATTTTCAAATAAATTAACTAAAGTAAATATAAATTTTGAAAATTTTATTTATCTGTCTATGATTCAGAACACATTATTCTAGAATTTTGTAATACAAGATGTTGGCTCTTGAAAAATGCAAGAAAACGAGTTATAAAATTTTTGGAAGAAGGAACTATTAGTTCTGGAGAATAATTTTGATTATGAGAAAAGTTGAAATTCTTGTGAATAGAATTGTGAATTTGAGAAAATATTATGTTGATGAGATGTGAAGCATCACAATGGGGAGGCGCATCCCAGGTTTCAAGTGATGCTAAAACCTGATGGGAGCTTCAAATTCCCGTGCCACCAGTGTTCACATGGATTCAAAACCCCGTTTGAGGTTGCAATCCATCAGATTGGAGATTGCAAGTCACGTGGGTGTGTTGGTAATATGAACATGGAAGGTGAATTAACCTGTGATTCTAGAAAACTTTAGAAGAGTTTGGTTTATAAATTATATTTTATTATCAAAGAAATATGAATTTATATTAGTATAGGACAAATGACAATATTTGTGTAGCAGAAGAATCAAGCGACATGAAAGAGATAAGTATTTTAATTCTAAGTTTAATTTTAATTTATTGAATCGTGAATGAAATGGTGCATGATGATATGATTTATGATATTTATTTGTTCATGCATGAGTGATGTTTGAATGTTAAACGTTCTTGTAAATGCATGGAACAAGAAATATAGAATTTACATCATGAATTATGTTATGATGAGTTGAACTTTATATGATTATGTTTGGCATGTATTAGCATGTTGATGAAAGTGATAATGTCATGGATTCTCTTGACTACTTAGAGTTTAAAGAGAAAATTCTGGTCACTTAAAGAGATGATATCATCGAGTAAATTGATGAGTGAAACATTGAAAGTGAAATGTAAATTAGCAGAAAGTTTAATTGCTAGTAAAGAAACGAAATAATTATGGAATTTGGTATATGAAATTCTGTTATGGCCAACATAGCTGGTAGGAGGCTAAGGCTAAGGCTTATAGTGAAGTGTATAATGCAAATTTAGACACTCGGGCGCTAGGCATAGCTTGAATTGTGAGTTAATAACTCATAATGTGATTTCAGTTGATTTTATAAGGTATCAACGCAATCTAGCTGAACACTTGACGAAGTGACTAGTTAGGGACTTGATAAAAATACAGTAACCGGGATGGATTTAAATTCTATTTAAATATTTGATAACGGGATACCCAATTTTTCTCTGATACGACGTTAGAGTAAAATTCAATGTGGAAGGCCTATTGTTTGAGATTGAAACATGTGATTTCATATCCCAAAGGTAATATGTTTTGACCTACATGGAAGTTAGGTTAAAGTTTTAACTTCTTAATGGATCCTTTGATAAAGTACATTCACAGCCGCTTCAATAAGTTCGGGCTTGGCTTTGTATGCACTCATGAATGGATAGGAACACATGGCTTGTATAGTGTCGGTTTTAAACTTTTGAGTTGTATTTGAACTTGTGTGTGGATTATCTTCAAGTGTTCAAATGGATTGAAGGGTTCAATCTTTAGAGGACACCTCAATTCTCGAATAATTGGAATGTTTACACTAAGGTGAAAATTCTATCTTCAAGATATTTTCATTTATGTACTTGTTTGGTTTGGTTGTTGGATTTTTCGAATGAAGGAAATTACTTAAATGTGGGAGGATTTTTGGTCTTTTATGAAACACAAGCTATTCAAATATGATTAGATTCGAGTAGTTATTGACTTGGGATGTTAAAACAAGTTTGGTGGTGAGGAGTGCACACTTGTATAAACTATCTATGAGCTTACAATTTTAGGATAAGTATCAAACTTGTGTTGGTCTGAATACTGATGACTAACAAGTTTTGTCCTGGTGTGGAAAAAATTATCATTTCAGAGTTTATTATAACTCTGATATGGTGGTGCATATTGCCTAACTTCTCTTCGATGAAAAGGATAACGATAATTAGACGATACATTGAATGTGGTGTTGTAATGTGGAAAGATGTATCGTGTGAAAAAAATGCATCATTTCAGAATTTATAATTCTAGGTTTCGTATGGTTTAGTGTGAAATGATGAAGTGTTGTGTCTTTTCATGACATTTGTTTTCTATATATACAAGCATACACATGCATATATAAAAATATAGAAACAGAAGTGAAAATCTTAGAATTTTCTCAGACTTACTCAGTAACCAAAAACACATTTACCAAAAGTATTCTTCTGATTCAATCCTAGAACATGAGAGATTCTCAATTGTTTTATACTCAAAGGGAATTCGTGTACCCAAGACTATAAGGAAAGCGTATGTAACGCGACTCACATCGATATCAAAAAAAACTTTTACCACAATCATCCAAGATTGATAATAGAATGCAGTATTACAGTATTCACTCCAACAGCCTCTACTGAAAAAGCACAACTGGCACATAATACTGGTATAAAGACCTTGAACATGAAAGGTGTGAATGCAATATGTTTCAACAGAAGGGTGTGTGAGACTACAACAAGACTGCACAATTGGTCAAAAAAGAATGCCATAAAGCTGGAATACATGATATTGTGGGTAAATCAACAACTAGGCGCAAAACAAAGATGGAAGGATGTGGATGGCATGCGGGATAAGACAAAGGAACTGGAGGATCTACTCACAATGCAGGATGATTACTAGAGACAACGGGCAAAATCACTATGGCTCAAAGATGGTGACAGAAATACAAAAGTCTTTCACAAATGGGCACAAAAAAGGAAAGGGAGGAATTACATAACCCAACTCAAAGATGAAGCGGGAATATGGATATCAAACCAAGAAGATTTGTAACAACTAGTCTACAATCACGTAAGTTCTCTTCTTGTCACAGAATCTGTTATGCCAGCACATGATTTTGGTCAGTTAAGTATACAGGACATCCTAAACCTCATAACCAAGGGGGTTGATCAAACCCATCAAAAATAACTCGAGAGATCTGTGATGCCTCAGGAAATCAAAACAACTATTTTCCAGATGGGAAAATGGAAGGCATCGGGACCTGATGGCCTACCACCAGGTTTTTGCCAACACTATTGGCCGAAAGTGGGGGAAGAAGTAACAAAGGTGGTACAGATGTTTTTCTTAACATCCTCAATGCCAATGAAATGAAATCAAAGAACACTGGTTCTTATCCCAAAGAAGAAGTGTCCGAAGGAGCCAGCTGACCTACGACCGATAAGTTTATGCAATGTAACTTACAAAATCATTGTGAATATTCTTTCCAATTGAATAAGAGAGTCATGGGGCATCTTATATAAGGAAATCAAGTAGCTTTTGTGCAAGGCAGATCCATTGTTGAAAATTCTCTTATAGCCCATGAGGTCATTGAATTCATCCACGAGAGGAAGACTGGGAAGAAAGCAATGACTGCGATGAAAAATAGATATGAGTAAGGCTTACGGCCGGGTATCATGGGTTTTTCTAGAAAGGATGATGAAGCATATGGGTTTTCCAAAACAATGGACAACTTGGGTCATGCAGTGTGTCACTACCGTTTCATATTCTATAAAACTCAATGGAACTATTTCAACGGAGTTCAAACCAAAACAGGGGATCATGCAAGGATGTCCATTTCTCCGTTCCTTTTCATTCTATGCCAGGAAGCGTTCTCTTCGATGATAGCTTCCGAGAGTTTTCAAAGAGTTTTCCAAGGTGTTAAAATTGCATGTTCCGTTCAATCGGTCTCACATCTCATGTTAGCAGATGATTGCATCCTCTTTTTTAATATCTCGGATACAGGATCAACAAAATTATCCTAGACGATCAATCTCTTCGCGGCTTTCTCGTGCCAAAGAATCAATTCTCAGAAGTCTGCATTACTAGTCAGCCCAAACACAGAGCCAATAATAAAAGAACGCTTGGGCCAAAATTTTAGAGCGTTTGCATATTTACTTAAGGATAACTTCCTAGGTCACAATATGAATTTCCCTGGGCCAAAAGTGGGAATGTTCAACAAATTAATCCATAGGGCAAGGACAAAGACAACAATATGGAAAACCGGGGACCTGTCGATAATGGGAAGGGTAACTCTTAGTAAACACGT
>JAULKJ010000008.1:7548806-7586701 GCA_032355405.1 Rubia balearica
TGTGGAGAAAAAAGTGGAGTGTTTTAGTTGTGGTTTGAATTGCTGAGGTGGAGGAGAGAGGTTGATTATTTAATTAAGTGAAACGATTTGAGTGGTTTGGGAGTGGTCCTCCCATTGTACATGCTCTAATAGCCAAGCTGGCTGGTTTGTGGTGATAACCCATGACATGACATGACCCACCCGTGTTATTGGAGCATTCAAGTCTCCCACCTACAGCCCTACTCCCCAGTCTCCATCCCTTCGTATTCTTTCCCCATTTTTTAGAATGATATTTCTTTCCATGGTTTTATTTTAGAATAACTAGTACTCCGTTCAATTGATGTAATTAATAATGTAACTAATGGTTTGATTTGATTTATTTTTACTATTTATTACAATAAACTTTTTATAATTTTTAAAGATTTTTAAAATATATCGCAATGTATAAATAATTATAATTTTACCATAAAAATTATTTAAATGATATTTTTTTATGATTGGTCTAACCTTTAGTCGATTTAACATAGATTTTCTCTATTTTTTCTGTCTTAATTATATTACATAGGGTAAATTATACTGCAATTCTTGAATTATACTCCTAGGATATCATTGTTGTATGAACTATTATATGTAGAATGTGCATATCAATACTATTATTTGTGTATGTAATATTTATATAGTAATTTCAATCAAATTATGATAATACACAACTTTATCCTAAAACTGAAAAAAAAATGATTTATTGGATTTTTACTGGCTATTATATTAAAAAAACCACTCTTAAAAACTAGAATTACATTTTTTAATAAAAAAAATAGCATCTTTTAAAAACCAAGAATTAGCATTTTACAGTTTACATTTTTTGTCTTTTGATTATTGAGGACCACTCCCCCTACAGTAGTGTTTGCCCATCAACCATGAATGCAACGGATTGGATCACTTGGATAAGCTCATTCTACTCCACCAGTACTCCTTTAATGGAACTTTCACTTCTTAATATATAATGTAACGTGTTTGCTTCTTGAAAGACGGTTTTTCATAAATAATGAAAAAAAAATTTAATGTGTAAATAAAAAATATATAATTTTTGAATTACATTAATCGGATTATAAAATTTATAAATACTACACGTTGCAGAATAAATTTATAATATTGTAACTAAAATTTTTTACCTTTTTATTATTGTAATTAAATCA
The DNA here is from genome assembly GCA_032355405.1 of Rubia balearica. Lineage (NCBI taxonomy): Eukaryota > Viridiplantae > Streptophyta > Magnoliopsida > Gentianales > Rubiaceae > Rubia > Rubia balearica. The sequence goes on from JAULKJ010000008.1 coordinate 7,549,982, forward strand.
TGTCTTTCCATAACCCAATAGAAAGATAATTTTTCTCCCAAAACTTTGCCTAATAGAACTCTGACTGAGTTTCTTATTCAGGAGATTTTTTACAAGTCAAGTGTTGCGCAATACATAAAAAAAACTAGCCGCAACCTATTCCACCTTTCTCTAAAAACTCAACTAGCCGCAACCTATACCTCCTCTCTCTGAAAATCCCTACTTGCTGAAGTCATTGATGTTGATACGCTCCTCTTTGTCAAGTGGTCATGATTTTCACGGAAAGTGAGTAAATTTTCCAATAGTGATATTATAGTTTTTTATTGGATTTCTGATCTGTAATAGTACAGAAGACCAGTATAGTTGACATGTAATTTAAATGTTCTAGCAATAAATTAGTTATTGCTTGAGGCTAATTGAGTTGGATGTCAATTCCACTTATTGTAATCTCTGCTAGGCATTTTCCCATCATTTATGAATGATTATTTTTAATTTTTTTTAAAAGAAGATTTTTACTAGTTAGTGATTTTCTTCTTTCCCTCCCAATCGAATTCTTTATATAAATGGAATCAATATTTTTAAAAAATGGAGTCAACATTTAACATTTCACATTGAATTGGGAAATTGATTTTCCCCTTTCCAGTACAATGCCTGTTTCAGTACCAAATATGATGTTTCATTTTTTGTATAGTCTACCTATCTTAACTCATTTTGCAAAAAGAGAAATGATTGATTTAAATTGCATGTGGACCCACTTGTCAGTCCACGTCAATCATATTGGTTGTTTTAGTTTAAAAATTAACAGTGGAGAGAGGGATTAAACTGATAACTGTTCCCTCTAATGTTTACTATTTGGCCTCTTTCATGAAAAGAAAATGCACCAATTATTTCATTACATGCACTGTTCATCCCAAAAAGGTGAACACCATAAATACAACATTAAATCTACTGACCCAAAAAAATGAAATTACACCCATGTCTATAAATACAAGCCATAATCAACTCAAAACTCCCTTACTTTCCATTGTACAAATCCACTAAAAAAATCAAAATAAGATTTTTTAAATTTTTTCTGAGAACCCTCAGACTTCGAAAGAGCACATCATAAAGTCCTTCCTAGCTCTTGGAGGAATTGGTTGCTCTATTATTATGTCACAATTTCTCACTCATCATAGGATTTTTTTCCCGAGTCAATGCGGGCTAAGAGCTTGACGAACGAGGAGAGACAACACTTGGGAAAATTTTTATTGGAACATCATAAGAATGGGAAGATCCGGCACACGAAGAGGGTCGAGGCAATAACTATGTTAAGCTGTTCCGTCCGGAAGTTGAGCATCATTTGGTCCCAGACTAGGGCACAGCTCGCACATTGGCAGTCGGTGGACTTGTGTCATCAAATGGTAGGGCATCCTCCGCGCAAAAATATAGGTATCAACTTGGTGGCTTTGAAAGTCTTGCCTACAAATTCACGAAGAACAATAAAATGGATAGCAATTGGTTTACATACAGGGAAGAGCAATGTTCAAGGAGATGTAGCATTAAAAATTATCAAAAGTCACACCAACAACATAAAACACGCATTGACAACACATAACATTATAACAAAATTTCAAGGTTGGGATTTTTCTTGTCTAAGTTAAATGCGCAACTTCGATTCAAGGAAATGGATAATGTTAATCACATAGATGAGAAATTATTCTACTTAAATAAACCAACAGTAGGGTAATTGCTAGTACCCAACGAACCGGAGCCTTACCAAACATGTAAACACAAGCCATACATACCAAAATTAAAGTTTATTTGTGTTATTAGTCGACTTAATTATGGGGACGATGGACATGCTCTGTTTGTGGGAAGATAGGGATATTTCATTTTGTGCAAGAACATATAGCAATCAATAACAGCAAAAACAGAGCAACGAGCATTACAAGGGACGTGAAAAGAGACAAGGTCATTCAAGAAGTTATCTCGACCATCAAGGCTAAGTGGCCACAGAACAAGAGAAAAATTATTTACATACAACAGAATAACACAGAGCCTCACATCAAGAATAAAGACCCATTTTTTCGGGTTGTAGCAAACTCTGATGGATTTAACATAGTGTAGTAAGTCATCCATCAAATTCTCTGAATCTTAACATATGGGATATAGGGTTCTTTTAATTCAATTCAGGGACTGCAACAAAAACAAGCAGCAATAGATGTGGTGGAACTGGTCGCAATCGTGAATAGTGCATTTTCAAAGGAAGATACAATTACTCTTAACAAGGTGTTTGTCACACATCAAGAAGCAATGTTAAAGATAATCAAAGTACAATGGGGTAACAACTATAATAATTCTCACATGAATAAAGACATGCTTATTAGGGAAGGGACTTTATCGAAACTACTAAATGCAAGTTAAGAATTTGTCAGATCAAGCATACATCATCTTATCATAGTTGTAGCAACAAATTAGATACATCCCTTAATGAATGAATTAGGGTATGATACATTATTAAATTAAAACTCTTATTCTTTGAGGGTTGGGTTAAAGACGTGTTTCGTTAGCCAAGGAACATTTCGTTTTTGGTGTGATTGAATTGTTCTATCCCAACTCCGGTTAAATGTAAGTTTTGCAATGCACTTTAACCAAACTTATATGTCAAATGATTTGGGTAATAAATCATGTTCATGAAATAGGTAGCGTGAAATGACTTAATTATGGCCAAAGATATAAAATCAGATGCAAAACCGAGAATGAGGGAAGATGCATTTCAAAAGTATTCATAGGCTAGTTATGTTATTTTTTAAAAATAAAATTCCACGGACTCGAATGGTGTTTACAAAACGATGGATATGTGTATGGAATATATTGTTGTAAACTCTAAAAATTACAACAAACATCAAAATTGTAATATTCCACCCCACATAAAATATTCCATTCCATGTAACATCAATGGACAATGCACAACAAAAATCATACGACATCAATAGGTTAGAACACCACAATCACAACAACATAGCATCAACTTGCCATCATTTATACAAGCCCGCCAATATGGCATCAAAAGACCATTTATACGACAACACGCCAGAACACCATTATCAAAGCAACATGACCAGCCTATGCCAACATACATACAAGAACACGACAATGACATCAATTGTCAATAACAATTACACAACACCAACATACCAACACTTTATCATAAACACATCACATTAACAGAACCAACATGCCAGTACAGTTAGAATCTATAGGCACCAACATGCCAACATTTAAGAAAACATAATTAAAGAAAATTACGAACACAATTTTTTCCAGAACTTGTATAAAATTTAATCCACACATTGAGGCCTCCTATGAGAAAATGCAGTTCCCCATAGCTTCCAAACCATAGGTTCCCCCCCCTCCTATTTTTTATACACTTTTTATGCCTTACACTTGAACCAACATCAGTTTCCACCATCATGTGGGTACTTAAACATGAAACTATCTAGCTTCAGTTTCAAGAAAATGGATCGATATGGATGTTCACAATTAATATAGTCGTACAACATGTAAGATTTCATTTTCAACTCACAAAAATGGAAAATCAATTCATTCCAGCACCCAATAATTATTAAATGTGGCAAAAATTTCCTAGAAACATATCCATCCACCTACACATAGTAAATAGCATCATAAATCCCTAAATAACCAGGAGATGAAACATAACACTTTTCCAACACCAGTTTCATTAATTCAAACAACAATACATGCTCACAATATTAAACAACACATGGGAAGGTATTATTTAAAATATAAAAACAACAATTTAAGAAAATAGGGACTTATCTTAAGTAAATAGAAAAAAACTGCCCATATCACTTTATGGCCCGCTTTTGTCTTTAAAACTTTCTCAAGAATGGGATTAACAGGTATATTAACGTTTTTTTGCCTTTAGCTATATCTACCCTTAGCCATTTTTTTCACCACCACCGGCTCGCCGGAGGGTGAGACTAATCATTGCCTGCAATAGACACTACAAACTAGGAGTGTTCAAATGCGGGTACCCAGAATTACAGGTACCCCCACATCCATGTACCCAAAATTACGGGTACCCCCACATCCATGTACCCGAAATTGCGAGTACTCGCACATCCGTGTTCCCACTTGTGTCAGTAGTTAAAAATCTGGCCCGTGGCCCTTTATGGAAGAATTGGGTGCCGGGAGTGCGAGTGCCTTGATTGTTCGGGTTAGTAATAGGGTGCCCACTAATATGTTCAAAGCTGCAATTCTTTAGATAATTATCATATCACTATTTTCCATAAACTTGTGTTTGTGCAGGGAGAATATTTTTTTATAATGATGGAAATGCAGTTAAATAGTTATATTCTTATCCTTTTTTGGTATTAATAATCATCACCCTGTATCATTCCAAACCTCTCTCATATACTGTTCACTATGAGTAATAAGTCCATAATCATCATCATTATCATTCCTTAACTTGGATGAATTTAACAAAATATGTTGAAGTAGCGGGAAGAAAATCATTGTGGTAATTTTTTTTAAAATATGGTGGAGAGGTTATGAAAGTTTGATATGAAATTTGTGATGGAAAAATAAACCAAAAAAATTGATAGAACATACTGCTAATATATGGTTGACCACAATTGGAAATTTGGGGTTGAAAGGGAAGGGTCGGAGTTCGAAAGGAACATTTGGATATTCGAATTGAAAGGGAATGATTGGAAATTTAACACTTAGATATTATGTTGATTCACATTATTTAATAATTAATATTACATAGATATGTGCAATTACGAGTTGGAAGTAGATATGTAGAAATATATTCTTTAATATTAATATTAATTATATAAATTTAAATTTTACCGGGTAATCCGGGTACCCGAAAAATAGCATTTGTGCGGCCCAGGCCCGTTAAAATGTGAAATTCTTCGGTCAGATATCCAGTCCTGAAAAATAAAAAAGTACCTAGTTATTTTGATTCGGGCCAACAAGCCTGGAATTTTTAAATACCTCAATTACAAACTCCATTTCTCCCACTTCAACCCCTGAGTAACCATCATTCGCCACCACCAGGTTACAGAGAACACCATTATCTAAGTCATCAAGGATGTTTGATAGTGGCAAGACGATCTTCACAGTGGTGGCGACCCCAGGGTTGACCAGATTTGACTCAGAAGGGTTGCGAGTGGCCACCGGTACCGTCAATTTATTGAGGGTGGTGTGATGAATCTAAACAAAGGTAGTATCGTCCACCTCTGTCTCGGGAGCAAATTCGAAGACACTAAAAGTGTCTGATACGTAATAATTGGAGCATCGCCAACATGATTCACCGGAGGTATAGAGAAATAAGGTCATGAAAAATGTAGTAGGTCAAGGGAAGATGAGAAATTTACTGATATGAACCTCCTTGCTAAGATGTTGGATGCAGAATTTTGAAGAAACACTCTTAACAAAGGTTGATAGTAGCACCCTCTTGAAATCAAGAAGACACACATGAAGTCTAGTTAAGAACGCAACTTTATGAACTTCAATAACACAAGGAGAAATTTCCTTTGAACTCAAGCAGTTGCACCAAATCAAACGGTTCGAAACACTAATTTTATAATTGAACAAACCTAACGATTTGACGTTTAATAAGCAAAGAGTATGAACTCAAATTCTGAAATATATGATGTATAATATGTGTTAAATTCGTTGATGGCATCAACCATAAAGAAAATAGGATTTGGTAATTCCTATTAGAAATTGGAATAACTTAAGACAATTTTAAGAAGATAAAACCATATCAAACTAAATCTTCCTAAAATAACCTAAGTATTCTGAAATTCTCCAGGCTACATGCTTGAATGGATATCATCTAATCTAATCTAATCTAATCTAATCTAATCTAATATAATCTAATCTAATCTAATCTTACCAATTCTAATCTAATCAGATTCAATTTATTTAAATTCTAATCAAATCAAAACTAAATATTCTAAACCCTAAACTATAGCTGAAATTAAGTTCTTCTAAGCCAACATGGATTGATTTAATTCTCTAAAAACAAAATAAAGACTGTCTAAAATATTACAGAAGACACACTACCTCACTAAAAAATCCAGTGGAAAAAAGAGTATACGGTCCTTCATGAAATCATCTTCATAACTTCAACTCTTCAAAATACTTGAAATATTAATCCAAGATAACTTCATTGTAATTCTTTGAGCCTTCATCATGAATCCAAACAATTAAAGCATTTTGTGTAACATCTCTAAGTTTCTTCCTTGCCCTAGTCATAGATTCATTCATGTCACTTAGAGGATTTTGAACATAACCCTTGAATATCTGATCAACCCTTGGCATATCTTCATTTGCAGAGTCATCCCCAATATTCGTGTCATTTATGGAGCCAAAGAGTGAAGAATTGAATTTCAGATATGGGATTTCAGTGAAATGGGTGAGAAGAGAGAATGCTTAAGAGAAAAAGTAAGATTGGAATGAGGATATGAACAGATGACGTGCTACACTCCACTACCCCAAGAAGCTCAGCTATTGGTTCCATTGAGTGGTTAGGTGGTGGAGAGTAAATGCAAGCTTAAATGCAAGCTTGGAATATGAATGCCTTTATTTTGTTTTTGAAGTGGGAGATAACATGGTCAGTTAAATTTATGATGGAATTTAGTGGATGAAATTTATTGTTTGATTTGTTAATTTCATAATTCAATAAGCTTAAAATGGAAAATTCCAGTGGTTAAATTTTTCAAATAAGATTTTCTAAAAATGTGCGGATTTTCTGGAACGGACGGAAATAGAATATGTTGTGATTCAGTTAGAACAGAGGGAGTACTTATGTTTCAATCAAATCTTCTGATATATTTTCAACATTAACTTTTAAAACCAAAATATGTGTATTAAAGTTACCATTTGATGTTTTATTGTAAAGTCTTGTATTTATATGTTAAAATTTGTGTATTATATATATTTGACACTATTTTATAATGTTTTATTGTATTAGTTTTCAAAAAATTACCTTATACTTAAATTTTGGTTGTTTTGTTAACTTTCAAGCACTGTGGTTTTAACATTTAATAACGATGTTAATTTATTCTGTGTATTATATTTTTTATTTAATGTATGTTTTAATGTTTCAATAGTGTGAATCATTTTTTGAATAAATTAAGGGAAAAGTGCCAATATAACCCTACCTACTTGACATAAGTGTCAATATAGCCCTCAGATAATTTTTAGTGCAAAAATAACTCTAACTAGTTAATTTAAGTGTCAATATAACCCTTAGACCCCATTTCCGGCATTGACTTCACCGGACCGCTGCCCGTTGCGGTCAGACCGCCACCGGACCACCACCCGCCACCGTCGAACCACCGTCTGCCACCACCGGACCACCTCCGGATGTTGGAATAGGTAGAATTGCACTTACATCAACTAGGTAGGGTTATATCTGCACTTTCAATTATCAAAAGGTTATATTGACACTTATGTCAAGTAGGTAGGGTTATAAAAACACTTTTTCCTAAGATTAAATATGAATGAGCACACGATGAACAAGGAAAGGACAAAGGACTCGACCAAAGCTCGAGAATTAACAATCATTTATGATCAGATTGCACATAATGTCTCCATCGGCAGAAATCCCATAAAAGGATAGCGGGACTATAATAAAAACATGTCTTATTAGAAGAAATTTTCTATTGGATGAAATCCCATCAAAGGAGAGCCACTGTACAATGAAGAGACGTCTCATCAAAATGTTCTCCCTAAGGGATGAAAAAATCCCTAAAGTGGATGAACAATTACTAATATTCTTCCTAAGGGATGAAAAAACTCCCTAAAGTGGAAGAATCATCACAAAACTTCTCCCTAAGGGCTGAAAAACTCCATAAAGTGGACGAACCATTACAAAAAAAAATCCCAAGGGATGAAAAACTCCCTAAAGTGGATGAGCCACTACACAAGTTCTCCATAAGGGATGAAAAAATCCCTGAAGTAGACGAACCATTCTCAATGATAGCTTTTCCTTAAGGGATGAGAAACTCCCTAAAGTGGATGAAAATTACTACATCTCTACGGGAAAAATCAACAAAATGGGCAAAGGCACAAACATTTTCAATAAGCCGGGTCAAAGATAATGCCATAAACTTCAAGGATCTGGTCATAAATTGCATTGGTAGCATCGTAATAAGTCCCCCTTTGATATAGCCAATGTATCCTTCATAATGCTGAAATCCAAATCAGGTGATGTAACTTTAGGGATCGCGATCTCAAGTTTGAGATTCTTGTTCCCTCCCACAACTTCCTAATTGTTTGCTCTTAAGTAGCGATAATTAGCTCCAGTTACTGATATGAATGAAAAGTTGACAAAGATGGAAGTTCTAACCGGGCACCAAGTAGATTGTACTTATTGGCCATCTTTGCAAGGAACAGCTCAACAGACAAGTTGGAAATCGCCTGCTCGAATCTTTGACGCTCATTCGCACGCTCTTTCTTCTTCTTCTTCTCAAAATCATGTTGGAGTTCCTGAAAGGAATAAATTTCCACCTTATACACAGAACTTACGTCAGCCAAACACTTCTCCGAAGGCTTGGGGTACATCCTCCATTGTTTTGATTCAAACCTAGCCTCTGAACCATCAGATGGTTATTTGAATTAAAGGTTGTTGAACGGGGCATGGTTATGGTAGGCAGTCAGATTTTGGAACTAAAAATGAAGAAACAAAGTATAAGGGCAGATAACAGAAAGAAAATTTGAAAAAAGATCCCACTACGTGGGTTCATCATATTCCTTAAATATTTTTACAAAAGTTGTTACAAATATGGCTAATTAGGCCCATAAAAAATAAGCTATCTCTACACTAGAACCTTTCAGGGTTTCAGCTCTTGTTACATCATTAGCTCCCTTCAAGGCCTCACTATCCTCCTTCTGAGCTCCTCCGACATCAGACGGTCCTTTGTCTCATTATCCTAATCTTAATGTCTAGCATCGGGCACCTTTTAGTCCTCGAAATTAGGATCCGAAACTTCTCCCATCCAATCAGGGTCATAAATTGCAATGGTGGCATTGTAATCCCTCAAGGTTCCCTTTGATAAAAGCCAACTACTCCCTCAAAATGCTAGAATCCAAATAAGGACATTTAACTTCAAGAGCTATGATTTCAAGTTTCAGATTCTCGTTTTCCTCTCAAAACTGTCTAATTATTTGCTCTTGAGTAGCGATAATCAGCTCCAGTGACTGCTATGGATGAGAATTTGAAAATTATGGAAGATCTAATCTGCCACAGAGTAGATCATACTTATCAGCCAACTCTGTGAGAAACTGCTTTCCGCTAATTTGAATGTTCAATTCCCTACTTCTCAAACTCTTATTGGAGTTCCTGAAAGGCATCAACTTCCACTTTATACTCAGCACTTACATCAGCCAAACGCTCCTCCAAAGGCTTGGGCCACCACCTCTATTGTTCTTGTTCAAACCTAGTCTTAGAACCACCAAATACTTCTCCAAATTAAAGGTTCTCAAAGGGGACAAAGGTATGGTAGGCAGTCAAAGTTTGGAACTATACAAGAATAAAAAGTAGAAGGGCGGACATCGAGAAAAAGATGTGAAATAATGTCTAACTGCGGGGAATTTATCATGATCATTAAACATTTCACAAAAGGTGTTAGAAATATGGCTACTTAGGCCCATCATAATTAAGCTACCTCTGCACCAAAACCTATAAGGCTCCCAGTCCATGTTACACCATGAGCTTCTTCAAGGCCTTGATATCCTACTTCTGGGCTCCCCGAGCATTAGATCAATTATTTGTACAATTCTTATGATCCTGATGTCCAACATCAACACATTTTTTATCGTCTAAATCAGTATCGATAACTTCGTTCTGCTAATTCGTGTCATTATTAAGGGTTTTAGGTTTCATGGTAACAACCATAAGAAGATCAGACAAGAATCATACGTGATCAATTAGAGGGTGCAGAAGCCCTTCATGTTGCACAATCCCGCTCTATTTGAAGTCAGCAGAAACTTTGGCCTTCAGATGATGAAACTCTTTTACACGTTCATTCTGATCATTTGAGAGCTTCCCGCCTAGGGATTCGGCCATGTTGTGCTACTGGCGTTAAAGATTAGATCATAAATACCTAGAAAGAATCTCATAATGCGGCATTCTTTAAGGCTCAGTCCCAAAAGGCTGGAAGAAGATCCTTCTGGGTAGAAATGTTATGCAAGCCTAGATAGTTTAGCTCTCAATTCGGTTCTCACCATTTGAAAAAGCTCAATGGAAGATCCCTTTTTCCTTAAGTGCCTCCTCATTTATGGCCATTTTTCCTTCAAACCAGCATCTTAATAGCTATGCTAGCAGCTTGAAGCTCGAGAGTCTTGGACTTCTTACCGATATCTTACTTGGAATTCCCTATCAGATAATTAGCATTTGATTTCAAGGCCCAATCTAGTTACGAGAGGAAGGACATCCCAAGAATGGAAACCTCCCAAGAAAATAAATTTATAAAAAGACCGGCTCAAATGGAGTTAGGATCATAAAAGAAAAACATCCTCCTACCTTTGACCGAAAAGGGTCAGAGAATAAACCCAAGCTCTCAGTTAACTGGGTGAAGGAAGCTACAAGAGAAACCTCCTTTGGATCAGCTTCTTCCCTTGGCTTCTTTTTTGGAATATCGACAACTGTAGCAGTAGCCAAACATTTTCCAAATAGTGTGGTAGGAGTCTACCGAAGAATATCCAAGATCGGCATAGGGGATAAAGTGGAAGAAGAATCATCATTTACCTTTGAAGGCTGAGGCCCCTCAGCTTGACCAACCACCTTCTCAATCCTTTTAGATAGTGAAACTGCAAAAGATAGAATGATCATGAGTTATGACCCCGAGATGATATGAGAGAGTAAAATAAGAAAATATGAGTAGACCTTGAAACTCCAAGGACCAGTTATATATGTTTCCCTCTCTCTTGAATAGTCTCACGTCTAGGCGCTGACCCACAAACCTACCTATTTCCCTTGTTAGGGAATTTTTAATCTCAATAGAAGATCATCCTTTATCTCTATGTGTCTCATTATTCTAAGAGGGATAGCGAAAGAAAGTTGAGCTATAAAAAATAATCCTTTCTTCCAACGCTTAGGGGGAGAAAAGACTCCAATCATAATTGACACCATTAGCTTCCTATAGTAAAAGGTAAATATGTCCCTGCTTGTGCATTTGCTGAGACAAATAGATTGAAGTTTGTAGAATGATCGGAAAGGGGGAAGAGAGACTAGGAGTCCTATCTTGTCACACACTCTCAAAAATCACAAGACTATAATAATACATTTAGGGGTAGAGATGACCTATGCTAATGCCATAAAATGACAAGAGATTACTCAGAAGCAACGAGAAATGAAAAGTAAGGTCGTACTCTAAATGCCGGTGGTAAATAGATGTCTTTCAAAATGAGGCTCCATAGAGGACTCACCTTCCTTAGGCTTCTCTAGTTGGACGTGTTTAGTCAAGAAAGATCCAAGACTATAAGAATACATTTGGGGGTGGAGCAGACCTATGCTAATGCCATAAAATGATAAGAGATTACTCAGAAGCAATAGGAAAGGAAAAGTAAGGCCGTACTCTAAATACCAGTGGTAAATGGCGCTCTGACCAGAATGAGGCTCCCAGGGGAATTCAACTTCATTAGGCTTCTCTAGTTGTGCATCTTTAGGCAACAAAGATCCTTTTTGCATGACCAGCCTTAGAGTAAGAGCCCCCCTCTTGAGAGACTATGGACTCTACTGGGAGAGAAGACCCAAACATAATGAAAATAGGAGGAAATGATAACTTACTTGAGAAAGTTTGGAGAAAAATATTGAAAGATACTTGAGGATGAAAAAGGTTTTACCCGTGAAATGATGCTTGAATGAGTTGTTGAAAACAAGTGAAAAAGATTTCACGAAGAAAAGTATTAATTTTCTAATCAACCACTAAATGAATCTTTAGAAATTTAGGGTAATAATTACCACCTTGAAACCCAGCGTGCCATCTGTAGAAAGTTCTCCCCCTCTAAGGTCGTGACACATAGAGCCCCAACCAATGCAGAATGCTAACGTTTCAAATGCTTGACAGTTACTCTGGGAAGAGGGAAAACTAAGGGTCCACGACGTGTGACCTTTAGATATAGGAATAGGAGAGAACCAAATTTTTCCAAGGAATCTCAAACCTTCGGCTCTTTCAGAGGCTATTAATAATAGTCAGAGTTGAACCTCTACCTGGGGCCGAAGGCCATGATACTAACTTCAACTTAGGGAAAAAGCCATACAACTACATGTTATTGGGCTAAAATATAACAATCAAAGGGAAGATTTCCAAATTCGATTCTACCTTCGGAATACACCTCTTTTCCAGGTATAATTGCGGTATTTTAATTACATGGTTATTTTACTATGTATGACACCCATTCCTACATAGAAAGTGCATACATATCCAAACATAACTTGATGACCTCTCAGGGATCAATCTATAAAAATTACCAACATATTCATCCATTCTATTCATTAAATTCATAGTACTCTGATTGAAGGATTTAATTCTGAGTTTGACACCAGAGCTTCTTCTCCCAGCCACCCCCGTAGTCTGTTTTGCAAGTTTGGCCCATTGAAGAAAGGTTTGGCTACCAGAGCGTGGCTTGACATGCATTAGACTAAGATCCCAATGTTAATGAAGACTCTCTATATTAGGAATTTATTGCAATAGGATAGAAATGCTGCATGTTGTTAGAAATTGCATCAACAACTGAGAATGTGATGGCTTTCTCTGGCTTGAAATGCTTATACCTTGGTTTCTGTAGATATTTGGATCAGCTTAGGTTCTTGATTGCATTATTTGATATGACATCCCTGATAATCCCATTTTTTAAATCTTCACTACCTTGCCCTTAGAAGGAGCTGGTTCCTTTTCTTTAGAAAAAGCCAATCCTCATTCGTGTTGGGCACTGATTCTCTCTCATATCTTGCTCTTTTTTCTCTCTGCCTAGGGTTGGGGTCCTTATGACTCAGTTCTTTTTCTTTTGGCAGCACTTATCCATGTCATTCCCTCTATTTCTATAGTAATCATAGTATTTTGATAATGTCCTTCTTCATGGGTTATTCTGCTTGGGCGATGGTGAAGGAAAAAAGATGTATGTTGGTGGTTAGTATACTTGTCCTAGATCCATTCCAAGAGGTATATGAATTGAATCGGGGCTTAGGTGGATCTGAGCCTTTTTGCTTATTCAATCTAGCCCTTCAATGGTCTGATCATTATTTCTCTTCCGCTTGGGGATTTTTCTACCTTGGCATATATATCCACAAGAACTTGGAGCTATAATATAATGGACGTAGTACTGGCTGCCACCTTCTCATATAACTTCTTGTTGGTCACATAATTCATGCATACCAATATGATAACAGTGTCTGTTCTATTAATGACATACATGCTTTCGTCCATGTAATGCCCGTGGTTGACTTATTAGGTTTCTCCCAAAAAATCATTAGATCTTTCACCATCTTGGTAAAGTTATTTAGTTGGTAAAAAAATTGTATGTAGGTTTCAACCAGAGACATGATAATCAATGAGTTACCTTCTTGGTAAATATTCGAACCACTGTAAGGCTATAGCCCTGAGGTACGAGCCTAATAGCTTGCATATGACATTAGAGGAATGTCTTGTGATGCCATGACCTATTGGTAGGTCATTAGAAACTGACCCGAATTGGACTCTCCATCATAAGTGGTAACATTATTCAGAAGTATTTGTGGAAGATTTAAGGAGTTGTTGTTATACCCCTTGACGGGCACGTTAGAGTCGTTGGAACTAACATACAAATCAAAGATAAGATTTATGTTGTTGCTTAATCCGCCTCCCCGTAGGGTCATTAACTAGGCATCAATTAACCAGCTGAGTGGCTTGGAATCAAAAATAAGATTTTATAAAGTTGTTCATGTTTCTACTACTAAACTACCTATAGGGTCGATAGTGGCAAGACCGGGGTCGTCCATAGAGATGCTAGGAATTTAAAGGTTAACTATACAAAACTGCAAATGGGTCATCACTCCAATCTCGTGTTAGGAATAGCTAACGATGCAAGATAGGTTTTTCAGGGGGGTGTTTATCTAACAACTACAAGCATGAAATAAAACAAGAGAATAAAATCATATGTCGCTAGCACTTAAGAATATTTGTGTAACATGACTGGTAGTATTTTTAATCCTAGATTCAATCATATACAAGACATACAAACCTACCATAGTGCTTATGCCATGTAGTATGGTCGATGGCCAACACTTCCCCCCATCCGTCACACAAGGGTGCTATTGTATACTTCCATCGACACCACCTCCGTAATTAGGGGAGTGCAACAACGGCCCTGCCTGGTGTGCAAATCTGATTCTCCCATGTATGATAATGTCTTGGGCACTCTAATATGAATGCTTCTCCCTAAACCTACAAAGAAAAAGGGATAGCCACCTTATCGTTAACTCTAAGGTTGTGAACTACGCTAACCCTAGTTTTCTACTATGCTTTCACTATCCGCAACCCTTCAGTCTGAAAGTCCAGCTAAGAATAGTGTATGGTCATCATAATTTTGACTCAGTGACCCACATGCATACACTCATATAGTCCCGGACTATCACTACCTTTATTACATCTAGGTTTCACTCCCCTTGGGATATCAATAAATGCACCAACATGAATGTAGACCAAGGTGTATGCCAACATGGTGTAACAATCATGCAATTCACAAGAATGTAAAGCACAAGTCAACATTATGTGCATAAACATATAAGGATAGATAGAACTTAGAATCTCACAAAATAATTACCGAGTCATGAATACAAATATAGATCTCCAAGCTAAATGAATTCTCCCTAAGACTTGAACCCAAGTATTTCATTAGATTCAATGCCCTTGGGAAAAACAAGGAGAAATAAATTAGAGAGAAGGGTTAGCCCCTTTCTCTCTACCTACTCTTAGGAGAATGAAACTAATGAAAACCAAAACTTAAACCCTAGTAGACATAGGCTCCTATTTATAGTAATATGAAATTGGTCCTTGAAAAAAGCCTAAAAGATGCCAGAAACCCTATCAGTCGTCATTGGCATGGGTCATACTATAGCACACGGTCCGTGTTGGCTTAGCTTGGCACAATTCGTGTCATTCAGCACGGACTGCAGCTGGGAATTTTTTCTTTGCCATTCTGATTCCACGGCCGCGCCATTTGTCACGGGCTAACGGCTGGGAAATCTTCCTAGATAATTTGAATGGCACGGGCCGTGTATATCTTCACGGGTTGCCAACCGGATGCATGATTTCCTCTTTTGAATGACGCATGCCATGTATATCCTTGCGGGACGTGGCTAGGAGTCGATTTATGAGTAAACTGATGGCGAGGGCATGTAAATCTTCAAACCCTATGGGATGGTCTTCATATTATAACTTTGGAGTGGCATGGACCATGTAAAATGGCACGGTATGCCCATAATTAGTCGCACGAGGCATCACAATGGCACAACCTGCATAAAACTAAGTGGCCCCTGCCAATGACCTCTGGCACCATCGTGTTGGATGGCAAGGCTCGTGTTTATTAACACGCCTGTGCCAGGTCTTTATGTGTTGGACTCGACTCTCTTCTTCTTCTAAGCTTAATTCCATCTACTACCACGTTTTTACTTGTGACCTTTTGTTTACTACCACCCTTGCCGATGGCCTTCAAATATTTACTACCACACTTTCAGATGGTCTTCTGTAAAACTGAAGTGAAGTGCTCATGAGCATCCTACCAATAAGCTCACAAAAACATAATCTAGGAGCTCGTGATGACATAGTGTCCATTAGATCCAATTAATTCTACAAAACTAGGTATTTATATAAGAAAACCAACAACGGTCATCTTGACCCTTTGAAATGTAAACTTACTTAAAACTAGCAATCAACCAACAAAAACATAATAAAAAAATGTGCCAAATGCATTGGTTAACGCATGCTTTTAGGTGCATAACAATTCCCCCACACTTAAACATATACTTGTCCTCAAGTAAACAAACACGAGCAAAGATCCAAGAGGAAAGCAGCATGCAAGGATAAGTTAACCAATACATTCAACCTTATTCCTAAGCCACCCTAGTTCCCCCAAAGATGTAAGAATCTCACAATTCTCACTCATTCCTAAGAAGCTAAAGTAACCTGTCCCACAAAAAATCAAACCAATGAAAGGCAAGGTGTATTGGGTAAGTGTGAAACTAACTTACTCCATCGAAGAAACCCCCACTTACGATCCAAGCGATGCTCAATCATAGTTTCATTTCTCTTAATTTCTCTCATTTTGCCTAAAAGCCCTTTCGAGTTTTCATCCTAGCTTCACACACATGCTGAACTCACCTCTCACCTTTTTCCACACCATGTCTTTTTTATAGGAATTTCAATTGCCTACGTCACCCTTTTGGGTTTTCTAATTAGTCGGGTATATATTTATTTTCATTTTTTCTATTTTTTGTGTAGCATAAAATGCCCCAAATGTGGGCTTCATAATACATGAAGATAAGGAAAAAAATGACACCACCAAAGTGTTCCAAAACATCCCCAAACAAACTACAAATAGTGTCCTCACACCAAAAATAAACCACCAAGAAAAGTTTTAAAAAACACAAAGTGAGGGAAAAACAAAGAAAAGGGAACATAGTCATCATCACAATCAACAAAATAGTAACAGATAAGCAGGAACAATATAAATGCCACCGTGAAGGTGTTCCAACCCCGTCCCCACACTTAGTTAATGTCCCCAATGCATGTGACCAAGATGAACAGAAAGGTTGGAAACACCGAAGTTTTCAACTCTGTCTGTTAACTTCCTGGGATCATTCTTTCAGCGCAGTCCGTGTGTATGCCTCGTGCCAGAATACAATAAATGGCATGAGGCTTGGCACGACCCATGCTCTACATCTGCTGCTTCAATTCTCTAAAAATACTACCAACTATCAAACACTTCTCAAAAATCATTTTAAAAAATTTCTCAAAATCTACTAAAACAAAGATAAAAGCACCATTTCTTTTTTGTCGTCCTCACGACTTATTTACTTTGGAACAGTTCATGCATGGATTCGCTCACCAAGGAAGGGATTTCTCTCCTTTTCCACTCCCAAATTTCCCCATTCAAAATAGGGTTTTAACCTTTGTTCATTGGCTAGCCACTTTATGCCATTTTTTTACATCTTTCACCCCTATCTCTCCTTGATCATATACCTTGGTCACCACGTATCGACCCGCCCACCTTGACCGTAAATTACCCAGAAAAAATGTAACCGAGATTGGAAGACAAGGACTTTTTGTCCCACAAAAAAATCCTTCTTCACTATTTTCTCATTAGGGCGTGCTTTCATCATTTCCTTATAAATCAGTGCGGTGTCATAGGAGTCGCGCCTAAATTATTCAAGTTCTTGTAGTTTCAACTTTCTATTTTTACCGGCTTCACTAAATTCCATATTCAAGCGTTTAACAACCCAATGTCTCTTGAACTCTGGTTCGACTGAGAGGTGGCATCTCTTGCCAAAGAGGATCTAGAAGGGTGATATGCGTAAGGGGATTTTTGTATGCGGTCTGGTAGGCCCAAAACGCATCGTCCAACCAGGTATTCCAATTCTTTCTATATGTGTTTACCATCTTTTCAAGGATGGTCCTGATCTCCCAATTGGATATCTTCACTTGCCCATTTGTTTGTGGGTTGTATGCGGTGGATGTTTTATGGGTCACTCTGTATCTCCTAAGCAAAGTTTCCATGGATTTATTGCAAAAATGTGTTTCCCTATCACTAATTAGGGTTTGGGAGACACCAAATCGAGAGAATATATTGGATTTGAGGAAACTGATTACTGTTGTCGCATTATTTTTTTATGTCACTTTGGCTTCGACCCATTTGGACATGTAGTCCACTACCCCTAGGATATAGTAGTGACCGCTGGACTCGAGGAAAGAACCCATGAAATTTATTCCCCACACATCAAAAACCTCAACTGGCATTAAAAGAATATGGGGCATATCATTTTTAAATGAGATGTTGCCCATGTTTTGGCATTGATCATGTAACAAGATGAAATCTCGGGTATGTTTTAACAAGTTGAGACAATAAAGGCCGCATTCCGCTACTTTCTTAGCAGTTCTCTTATCCCTAAATGACCACCGATATAGGAAGAGTGACAAAGTCTAAGGATAGCCTCTATTTCATCTTCGAGAATACACCTTCTAATCTCTTGGTCGGGGCAATATTTCCAGAAGTCCCAAAAATATTATTTCACCTAATTTGCTATCCTATCCTTTCTTGTTTGATCATAGGAGGAAGGGAACTCTCTCGTGGCAAGGTAGTTCACTATATTAGCATACCGTGGTAGGCTAGTTGTCACCCCAAACAATCGTTCGGTTGGAAAGTCTTCCCAAATGGGTTCCAACTTAGGCTTCCCTTTGGTGGGGTCTAGGATTTCAAGGGGTGCCAATCTACTTAAATGGTCGGCCACCACATTTTGAATACCCTTCTTATCACTCACTTCAAGGTTAAACTCACTCAAAAGAAGTATCCACCAAATAAGCCTAGGTTTTGCTTCATTCTTAGTCATCAAGTGGCGAAGTGTAGCATGATCCGTGTAAACTATGACCTTAATGCCTAACAAATATTGCTTGAATTTCTCAAGGAAAATACTACGGCCAATAACTCTTTCTCTGGAGTGGAGTAATTGCATTGTGCATCATTAAGAATTACAAACGTGTAGCATATGACATGTGGCACCTTCCCTATCCCTTAGCCTAATATTGCCCAATACCATAGTCACTTGCATCACACATTATCTCGAAGGGGATGGACCAATTTGGAAGTTGGATGATAGATGTGATCACAAGCATTTCTTTCAAGATGTCAAAGGCCTTCCTACCCTCATTATCAACAATGAACTCAACATCCTTTTGCAACAATTTGCAAAAGGGAGAGGAAATCTTAGAGAAATCCTTAATAAAATATCGGTAAAACCTGGCGTGACCTAAGAATGACCTAATATCCCTAACACTAGAAGGGGTGGGGCAAGGATTGATTGAGTCTACTTTAGCCTTATCCACCTCTAAACTTTGAGCCGACACCACATAACCTAGAACAATGCCCTTTCTACCATAAAATGTAATTTCTCATAATTCAATACGAGGTTTGTGCAATACACCTTTCCAGCACAAGTGCTAAATGATATAGACAAGAGTCGAAGAAGTCTCCATGAATAGTGAAATTATCCAAGAAGACTTTGATGAAACGCTTGATGAATTTTGAGAATATGCTAACCATACATCTCTGAAATGTACCAGGGGCACTACAAAGACCGAAGGGCATGCACATGTGGGCAAATGCTAAAATGGGATGTAAAAGTAGTCTTCTCTTGGTCCTTAGGATCAATGGCTAATTGGAAATATCCCGAATAGCCATTGAGGAAGGAATAGTAAGCATAGCCGGCTAACCTCTCAAGAATTTGTTCAATGATTGGTAGGGAAAAATGGACCTTTTGAGTTAACGCATTTGGGCGGTGATAATCAGTACAAACTCACCACCGGTTTTGAATACGGGTGGGCACCAAATCCCATCCTTATTCTCTATCACAATTACTCTGCTCTTTTTGGCACCGATTGGGTAGGTTCACCCAAGTACTATCGTAGATAGGATATATCACCCCCGCCTTAAGTAGCTTGAGGACGTTCACCCTTAAACACCTCCATCATTAGTGGATTTAACCGCCTTTGAGTTTGGCGTACTGGCTTTGTACCCTCCTCTAATAATATACGGTGCATACAAGTTGAGGGACTTATACATTTGATGTCGGCTAAGGTCCAACCTATGACTCCCTTAAATTTCCTAAGCACCTCAATCAACCTATCCTCTTGGTCACTAGTGATCCTACTAGAAATAATCACTGGTAGTGTCTCACCCTCACCTAAGAAAGTATACTTCAAGTTTTCAGGTAAAGTTTTAAGCTCAACTGCGAGTGGTTCCTCTATTGAAGGCTTGGTCTCCACCATCACTAGTTCAGCTAGGTTCTTGGGTATGGTCTCTATGTGGGTCTCAATTTGGGGATCAACCTCCTTCACACTCTCCATTGAGCTAGCATTTAGAGAACTGAAGAATGCATCACTCAAAGGATCATTCTCTAAAGCTACGTTCATGGTAACATCAAAAGTCTCTTGCACGATATCATCAAGGTCATCAATCACAAATGGAGGGAATTCATCAACAATTAAATTTATTCTCTCATACATGTTAAACTCTGCAATGTTTTTACCCTAATCTAAGCTTAATTTCCCAGTATGCACATCAATTTTAGCCTTAGATGTTTTCAAGAAGGGTCTCCCTAACAATATATAGGTGGTCTCCTTTAATTTTCCATATCTAAGATATAAAGATCAGCCAGGAATGTTAGCCCATTTACATGGACCATCACATCCTCCAGAATACCTATCAGGTATATGGTAGAGCAATTAGCTAATAGAACTACCACCCCAGTGGCATGCATTTTTTTATAAGTTTAATTATCTATACAAAGAGTACGGGATAACATTGATGGACGCCTCTAAATTGACCATAGCATTTTTAATCAAGGTCCCTTGAATTGTGCAAGGAAGAGTGAACATACCAGGATTCTTTCACTTAGGAGAGGGGGTCAATTTGCATGAGAGAAGAGGAATAACTACTACTTTGCTATACCAATTTTTGCCTAAATTCATGTCTCAAAGTACATATTTCTTTCAACAATGTTCTATATTTAGGCATAAAATTAACAGTGACAAAAGTAGAAGGACTAACCTCACAGTGACCGAAGATCTCGAGTGGCTCCTTGTTGTGTTCAAATCCTCGCCTTTTCCTCAACTCATTTATAGAATGAGGTGGTAAAGCTTCCTCATCCAGCATATTACATTTTCCCACTAGTTAGCTCACTTTCCCTAACAAATCACTCACTTGCCCCCCTACTCTCTCAACACTCGAAGAAAGTTAAATCCCAAAATCCTTAATGTAACTAAATACTTGGGTTTGGAGTTATTCACTAGTTCTACCAAAATTGTTCACAAGCCTAAGCATTTCCTCACATGCAGATTTGGAGGTGTATCTCAAAACCGAATCGGGTGAGTCATGGTATGGGTACCATTCTTGTTCTCGATGGTCTTGTAATACAACAAGTTCCATTTCTCTCCCATAATCGCTCAACATAGAGCAAGAGTCTGTAGGGTGATCGTAGTGCCAGACCCTACAAAGTTTCGATCCTTGGATATTTTCTCCCCACATTTCTATCTTTTCCCAAATATACAATACTTAGTAAACATGAAGGTTAATAGTCATAGTGCAAGGGTCATTGGTTTACACCAAGAATTAGAGCAATACCAACTCTGGAAAACAACAAATATATATACAAGAAAATACTAACTACTCAACTAACAAGCTATGTAAGTTAACAATTAAATATTTAAACTAGCATCCCCTGCAACGGTGGCAAAATTTGACCCGCCTCCCCACAAGGTCAATAACTAGGCATCAATTAACTCTTGGAGTAGTTTGGAATCAAAGATAGAATTTATAAATTTGCTCATGTTCCTACTACTAAACTACCTATGGGGTAGATAGTGGCAAGACCAGGATCATCCACAGAGATTCTAAGAATCTAAAGGTTAACTATACGAAGCCGCAATCGGGTCGTTAATCCGATCAAGTGTTAGAAATAGCTAATGTTGCAAGACAGGTTTTTGGGGTTTTTTATCTAACAACTACAAGCATGCAAGAACACAAGAGAATAAAACCATATATCACTAGCACTTGGGGAATATTTGCGTAACATGAGTATATATCGATCCTAGATTCAATCATATAAAATACGTATAAACCTACCTTATTGATTAAGCTACAAAGTGTAGTCGATGATCCACATTTCCCCCAATCTGTCACATAAGGGTGCTATTGTATTCTTCCATCGGTAACTTCTCCATAATTAGGGGAGTGCAACAATGGCCCCTGCCTACTTTGCAAATCTGATTCTCCCTCATACAATTAAGTCCCGGGCACTCTAATATGAATGCTTCTATCTAGACCAACAAAGATAAAGGAATAGGCACCTTATTGTTAACTCTAAGATTGTGATCTACGCTAACCCTAGTTTGATACTACACTATCTCTATCTGCAACCCTTCGGGCTCAAAGTTTAGCTAAGACTAGTGTACGATCATTGTAATGTTGACTCGACAACCTACATCCATACACTCATACAGTCTTGGACTATCGCTACCCCTATTACATCTAGGTTTCACTCCCCGACGGTTATCAATAAATGCGCCAACATGAAATTAGACTAAGGTGTATTCCAACATGGTGTAGCAATCATGCAATTAACAAGAATGTAAAGCACAATTCAGCATAATGTTCATAAGCATATAAGGATAGATAGATCTAAGAATCTCACAAAATAACTACCGATTCATGAATACAAATATAGATCCCCAAGCTAAATCACTACTCCTTAAGCATTGAACCCAAGTATTTCATTGGATTCATTACCCTTGGGAAAAAAAGGAGAAATAAATTAGAGAGAAGGGTTAGCCCTTTTTTCTCTCTACCTACTCTTAGGAGAATGAAACTAATGAAAATTAAAACTTAAACCAGCATAGGCTCCTATTTATTATAGTAGGGAATTAGGCGTTGAAAAAGGCCCAAAAAGAGGCCAGAAACCCTAGCAGCCGTTATTGGCACATGCCGTGCTATAACACACGACCCGTATTGGCTTGGCTTGGCTTGGCACGACCCATGTCATTCAGCACAGGCCACCAGATGAGCACTTTGTCTTGGCCGTTCTGAGCGCACGACCGTGCCGTTCATCACTAGCCACTGGCTAGGAACTATTCCTTGACCAGTTGAATGGTACAAGCCGTATATATCTTCATGGGTTGCCGCCCCGACGTATGATTTCCTTTTCTGAATAGAGCGGGCCGTGTATATCCTTGCAGGCCATCAGCAGGGAGTCAATTTCTAAGCAAACTGATGACAATGATATGTAAATTGTCACACCCCGTGGGCTGGTCTTTGGATGTTGACTTTGGAGCTGTACGGGCCGTGTAAAATGGCACGTTTCTTGCCCGTACTTAGCCGCACGAGGCATCACAATGGCACGGGCCATGTATAAAGTGAATCGTTCCAAAGACCTCTTGCACTATCGTGTTGGCTGGCACAACCATTGTTGATTCACACACTCGTGTCAGGTCTTCAAGTGCTGGACTCGACTCCCTTCTTCTTCTCGGCTTGATTCCATCTACTACTATGTTTTGACTCATGCCCTTCTAATATCTACTATCACCCTTGCAGATGGCCATCTACAAAACTACACCTAAGTGCTCATGAGTATCTTACTAATAAGCTCACAAAAGCATAGTCTAGGAGCTCGTGAGGACATAGTATCTATTAGATCCAATTAATTCTACAAAACTAGGGATTTATGTAACATAAAAAACGGTCATGTGAACCCTTTGTAGTGTAAACCTAGCAATCAACCAACCAAATATAATAACAAACGTATCAAATGCACTGGTTAACGCATTTTTTAGGTTCAGATCACTTCCATACTATTATCAAATTCTAAACAGCAGACAGTGGTAAGTCGGGTGTCGTCCTTAACGAAAAAGGGCTTTAAAGGATAGGTTCACACAAAAATACACTCAAAGGTGTCACCAAGTGTGTGCTAGTCACTAACCAAGGGGGGGGTTGTTTGAGTAAGTAACTAAGAGCTAAAATTATAGACTAACAGATAAACTAACATGTAAATATAACTAAAGTGTAAATATAATATTAAACAGCCTTGAGGGCATTTACATCACATGTTCAGTATTACAATTTTATCCTCGATTCCTAGTCACATAATAAAAATATTTCCTTATCTATACTCGATCACACGATATAGAGAGCTTGATTCATTGGAAACTCCCGCGGACTATCACTCGGTGATTCTGCCTCTCGTTATCTCTCATATCTCTCATGTGCACCCACAGTCACCTTATAACCCTTACTTCTAAGGTTAATCAACATGCATAAATGTGTAGTAAATTAAAGCCTGGGAATAAGATGGCTCCCCAAGACTCAAGGTTTACACCCACTCTAAAGCACATCATTTGTAACTCACAGCATTAATGTCTCAGTATTACCCTCTTAGAGTTTATACAACCTAGTTTACCACAAACTAGGGACATGACCGTCAGGATTACTATATGACTTTGACATAATGATAAGATTATTGACCTAGTCACCCGTAACTCACGTATCGTCCATTGACCAACCCAATCACGCATTTCAACATAATATAACTCAATAACCAACAATCAGGCCTAGTTGTTACACTTAAACATGTTCTTCTAGTTGACCATTGACCAAACCGACAAAAATATGAAATAGCTTAGGGTTTATTCCGGATCCTAGAACTAAATCATGTAATAAATTAGTCTTAATCCATAACCGTAGTAATGTATAATTATAAGCATTAAACACAAGTAATGATGATAATAAAGTAATAGACATGAAGATTTTTAGAATCTCACAAATTAATAAACATGTTTGGCAAATGATCCCAAGTGTTAATCTAGCCTAATCTACTATAACCCACAACAAATTTTGGATTAAGAAAGTTAAACATGATGAAATAAATGAAGGGATAATGAAAAAAAGTACAATGGAAAAACCAGAAATCTGCCTCCTTTGTCCAATAGATAGAGGTGTGCTTTTATAGGTGGGGAGAGAAAGAGAGAATTTGATTCATTAAACCCTAGTCAACTCGAAGACACAAACCGTGCCTAAGTGTCTGGCACAGATATATCTACACGGTCCATTTCATGGGCCTTGTGTCTGAGGTTTGATGATCTGTTCTGATTACACAGACTGTGTAATTTTACATAGTTAATTCCTGGGGATCGTCCTTGAGCCAATTTGCAACTTCTAAGTGGAACGGTCTGTGCCATGTTAATGTGTTTCCCTTCTTGCTTCAAATCTTGATCATTTCTTCTCTTATTTTCTTATAACCAAAGCACTCTTCTACCACATCGCAAAGTAACCTTCAATCTAATACCATTCTTGCGAATGACCTTCTCCAATGATTGTCACTAAATCATTGAATTAAAATCATAGAACTAAACCAAGTCATCGAGTTAAAACACATCCGACACTAAATGCTTACAAAATAAGGAAATTGGGGTGAATAAGCACACAAGGTGATTCTAACCCCCTATTTGGTAAAACACCTAACAGTCTAGATAACCACAAAAAAACATGATAAAAATTAGCAGTAATTGTTTAAAGAAAATAGCAAATTACCATCTCATCACCCCTGCTTTCTAATCATACACTCTAGCTCTTTATTGATGATGTTGGGGTTTCTATCTTCTAGGTGCTTCTCTGGAATCCATGTATTGCTAGAATAAGTATGAGCATAACTCATTTATGCCTAAGTTCCCATTGGCATTGTATGAATGGATATTGTCGCCCAAACCAAAGGTTGTGTAACCGAACTAATGTCCAGGTCCATCCTTGGTTGTTGCATAAGCACCTATCCCAATATGTGAGACTGCAGAGCGGTCCCCTGATTGGCCACGGTAGATCGGTGGGGGACCTGCTGTATTTGATAAGAAATGACTCTAAGGTTCAGATCAGCATATCCCGTGGTTACTGGGATTGACTGCAACTATTGTATTATCGATTCTTCTGCTTGTTGTAATTGTTTTAATAGTGATACTTGCAACTGCACCTGCACCTATGGTTGTGCTTACATTGTCCAAGGTATGCGTACCTACATTTGTGGCGATATCCACTGAAACTTGGTACTCTCCCATTAGCAAATTTCATCTCACCCATAAGTGAATATGGGACGTAATGAGCATTAGAATTTGGTTGTGAGCAAGACATGCCTTTTGTAATATGGATAGCTGCTAGTTTCATTGTCTCGGTAAAATTACGTCGTTCCTCCACGAATATAGTGAGGTTGGGTATACACATTGCTGGATAAACTCATGTTCGATGGATTGTTCTTTGGTGTAAAGCGATGTTGTACCCTCATCTCTGGGATCTCTATATTCTTGTGTTGCTAGTACTGCAGTTCCTCTGGTCACAATCAAATTAACATGTGGCACCACCAAGACCCCCAGATTTGTTGTTGGTTTTCTATGAATGATGGAGCAACCATAGCCTATTAACTAGTTGTTGGTGTGAGATCGGTCGTTGTTCTCGGGTTAAACCATGGTGGCGGACTGGTAGCCTCTTGGAGTATACCTCCTCCGTTAGCATGGCTGGAAACCTCCTGCGAATGACCCTTGCACATATTTCTCTTCAAAGGCGCCATTGAACAACGTGTTCGGTTGTTGATAATTGGGTACCAGGTGTGTCAACTGATGCATGTCAAACTGCCGAACATTAATTCAACGCGCCAACCATACAAAATAAACTCATTTATGGTGGTCAAGGGACGAAGCTCTTATGCCAATGTCAGACAAAATATAGTCGATGTGAGTATTGAGAATTGAGAGAATGAAATGGATAAATACCTTGGTATTTATTGGGATTGATCCTCGAGAGTTTTCGTAATCATGTTTGGATGAATATGCACATTCTGTATAGGAATATGTATCTTAACATAATATAATTACCATATATTCAATATACCATAATTGTACATGGAAAATGAGAGTATTCCGTAAGAAGAATCGAAATTGGAGATCGTTCCTTTAACTGTTGGGCTTGGGTCCGAAAGAATATAGTGGTGTGACCTTTGGTCCAGGTGGGTTATAGCAGCATGGCTTTCGCCTCGAGTGGGGAGCTTCTGTTCGACCCTGCGATGAGGATGTGCAGGATACCTTAATAGACAACAACGATGGGTATGAAAGGTAAGATTTCATCTAGGAAACATTTAAAGGCGCCAAGACTTTAAGAACTGTGAAATTTGATCACTAACCCAAAAAATTCTAATATTTCATCGCTATCTTCTAACTTGATTAGAAGTTTTTGCCGAGTCCACGGACACGAAATTCACCTCCAAAAACTGGACAGAGAACAGCGATAGAGGAAGTAAAATCTTATTTATGAGATGCAAGAGATGAGGAGGTTTTTGGCTACATCTCAAGAGAGGAAGAGGTCTTACTTAGTGCAAGAAAGATCTAATTGTTTGCAATGAAGTCCCTGACGTGTCACACATTTTTACGAGAAAAAAAATCCCAAACTAAAAATATTTCCTATTTTACGTGTCTCTTATTTTCTAACAATATTTGATCTTAACATGAGACAGTCTCATATTAGAGGGAATCTTATTATTTTTGCGTTAATAAAAGGCATGGTTAAATATGCCTACTTTCTAAATAAATAAAATTCGAATGCTGGCCTTTCAAAGGAGCACAAAGAGCAACGACTAATGGTTTCTTAGACAAGCTGTTGAGAGGGCTATAAAAGCATTTAAAATTGTTAGTTACAACACTTTATAATTTGACTTGTCATGCTAATTATTTTAATGAGGTTTCTCTCAATGGTAACCTGCAAAACATTGTATCTTGCATTAAATATATTGCACGACAAAAAATAGATTAAGTTTGTAGATAAGTTGAGAGATATTCATGTATATATATATATATATTTTTTTTTTGAAACAAAGAGTAGGCCATTATATTGGCATACAGAATTGTTTGGTGGTACATAGTACATGTCTTTCCAGGTTATGAGCATTGATTACAATTGATCTTGAGACTTTTATTATATGTATTCTATTGAACATCATTGCTAGCATTATGATACTCCTGACTAACCCCTTAAGTCCTGGTGGGATGTTTGAAAAGTTGTAGATGTGCTTGAGTGTCATTTAGCAGTCTGTACAAATACAGATATCTGATGCCGCTCATTTTCTTGCATCCGCCATTGACTTATAAATAGCCATGAGTTCTTCTTGAATTGCCGAAAACGCCTGGATATTCCGCGATCCCTGTCACCCACTTGGCCCTTCACCTTAATAGTCGACCACGCTGCAGTTGCCTTTCCATCATGAATTTTGAAGGCCGCGTCAGTATCAATGTGTGTCCAGTTGGAATAGATTTGGTTGAGCTTCCCATCCTGGGTGTGCCATATTAATTGAATCTCTCCTACTTTGGCCTGCTTTGTTTCCTTCTCTTGTACTTGACCCAGGATTGTTTGGTTTGTGTTGAGATTGACCAGATTACCGGTTCCTATTGGGTCTCGTTCAGTATTACCTGCCTGTGTAGCCTTGATGATTAATAAGTGTTTTATAGTCCAATTTTTCATACCCCGTCTGTCCGAAATTAAACTGCACACTTTACTACTTTCTTCGTCCCACTTATTTTGGTCTATTTACTTTTTTCAAGTCAAACTTGGTTAAATTTAAATATAAATATAAATTAATATATTTATAATAAAAATATCATGTGAAATATTTTATTTTTTGGTAAAGCATTTTCTATTAATTAATAAAGAGCAAAACACCATACTTTGGAGGAGCACAAACCAGGCAATCCTAGGCCAAGTACAAGGGAAGGAGTACAAATTTTAGATTATGACTCTAAGTCTATATCAAGTTTAAACATGTAAGAAATGTTTAGATGTTCAATTGTTATATATAGCTAGAGATATTGGCTGTCAAACATAATGATTGAAAACAATAAAAAATTAAATAGGCTGGCGAGGGGGGAGCATTTGATACCATTCCCCATCAAACATTGACCTCATATTTGAATAGATATATAGGCAACAATATTATCGTATGTTACATTGTTGGATTTGTCATAATAAATAGTTTTTAACTATCAATTTTTTATATGTTGTTATTATATGTCGTTAAGAATATAAACGGTCAAACATGTTTCTTGATAATCGTGAAAAAATTCTATGCAATTTAACCTGGGAGGGAGGGCGTACCAAATTGTTGCAGGGGTGGAATTATTTTCAGCAATCGATTAACTGCTCCAATTTAAAAAATAGTCTGTCTCTTGAAAGACGGTCTTTCCATAAACTATGAAAAACGATGAATCCAGAAATGTGAGCTAACACTTGTTTCATCAAGGAGTTGTTGTATCTGTAGGATCGTATCCACACATGAAAGACAAGGATCAACCCTCTGCGGACCATTCTTATAACTCCCAGAGCATCGCCAAGAACCTGTACATTATTTCTTCCATCATCCGCTACCCATTGAATTGCCTTTAACAAGGCTAGGGTTTCTGCTTTGACTACATCAATTACACCTTGTGTTCTTATCGCCATCGCTCTGTCGAAGCAGCGTTCTTCATCAAATTGCACCACTCCAATAGTAGCTATGTTTTCTCCTATGCCGCATCGTAATAAATTTTTCTCCCTTCTTCCGGTGGACATAGCAGTGCATGGCAATGCAGCTCGCCTGATTCCCGCTCTGGCCATTCATTCACATTTTTGAAACTCCTCATATTTGCTACAACTCCATCAGCCATTATGTCTGATTCTATGCCTTTGCCTTGGAAAATCTTTTGGTTTCGCTGAAACCAGAGTTCGTCACACAGCATAATAGCAAGCTTGGTCTCATCATCGCGGCATGTTGCTATCAATTTTTTGAACCAAATATCTTCTCTATTTATCTGCGCCACATCCACTGTGTTTTTCAGCCCCAGGCAATTCCATGCTTGCACTGCATAACGACATTCAAAGAAAACATGTCTTGAAGTTACGCTGAAATAAAAAATAAAACATTAATATTAAAATTTTAAAAACTAATTCACACCCTTGAAGCATCAAAGGATACACAAAATATGAATATTAATATTCCAAAAAAGCATGAATATCAATTTTAAAAGTACGCGCTGAAAAGCCAACACATCAATTAAAAAATATATAAATTATAAATTAAATTTAAGATAATAAAATATCAATATCTAATGTCAACGTGTATAAATTGTCAAAAATTTAACACGCAAACACAAGATTTACAATAAAATATCAAATTTTAACTTTAACACACATAATTTTAGTGAAAAGAGGTTTATCAAAAAACATCACAAGGCTTGGTTGAAAATTCTAGTACTGAAAATAAAAATCAAGTCTGGAAGTAGAAACCTGCGCATTGCGCAAAGCTGAGGAAAAAAATTGATCTGCAAATTTCTCCGAACCAGATTCTTGACCCGCGAGATTCTTATAACCCGAAATCATTAATTCCCCAATTATTTACCCGGAAAAATGGTATTTGCATCTAGATCCCTCCTTCCTCTCCCAAACATTTTTAAAATTATATTTGCACACCATATCTAATTAAACCTCACAATATTGCACGTTAATCATTGATCTCCCTGTGAAACGATGTCGCACATGAATGTCTTTATTCTTACTTTGGCATGATTTTACATTCCTTCTAACCTATTTCTTGATATAAAAGTAATTGAATTCAAATTAGTACTGTCAATTCAGTTATTCGGGTCAGGTTTGGGTTGGGGTCAAACGGGTTCGAGTTGAAAAGAGTCAAGTTGAAATGGGTTAAACTTTGTTTGTCGGGTCGGGTCGAAACAAGTTCGGGTTGAAACGAGTCGAAGTCTGTTGGTCGAGTCAGGTTGGGTCGGGTTGAAAAGTATCGAAA
Organism: Rubia balearica; assembly: GCA_032355405.1. NCBI lineage: Eukaryota > Viridiplantae > Streptophyta > Magnoliopsida > Gentianales > Rubiaceae > Rubia > Rubia balearica. Next base: position 7,580,586 of record JAULKJ010000008.1, read on the forward strand.
TCTTTTTGTTGGGTCGAACCCTGTTTAGGTTGAAAAATATCGAAATCTTTTTGTCGAGTTGAATTAGGTAACTGTAAAGTCAGATTCTGACAGGTCTGTAATGTTCCTCGAGTCAGGTTGGATTGGGTTACACTATTAAAAAAACAAGTACGTATGCATCAGTATGTCAATGCTGGACATGAGAGGAGGTAGAAATTTTGATTTGATGGGTCACAATTTAATTTGATGTCAATATCTCTGAAGATAGTGTTAGAATGTTGAGAAATTTTAGAATTTAGGGCAATACAAAGGATCTAATTGAAAAATAAATAGGGACTTAATTAAAAATCATATATTGATTAATTAAAAATATGTTTTTTAGAAGAAAAAAAAGGTAGGGCAATTGCACAATGCTGGATCCACTTCTGGTGCTGGGAGAGCAATATCGATGCTAGGAATTTTATGAGCACCGATAATTTGGAAAATGAACCAAAATACTGGTGCCTATGAATGAATCCAACATTGGTTCACTGAATACCGGTGTTATATACCAGTGCCTTTGAAGAAAAAAATGTTTGAATTTAATATTTTTTCTGCACCGATTTTGGCTGAATGACATATACCAGTGCTAATACCTGTGCCTATGACCAGAATAGTAATTTTGGCGGGTAAAATTATTGTGGGAAAATAACTGGCACCGGTATAGATTATAATATACTGATGCTAGGAGTGCACTTAATTTTAAAAAATTATTTAAAACAACTCCACACAGTTGCGTTACAATTGTATAGACACCGGTATGTTGACGAATGGTTACCGTTGCTCGATACATTGAAAATATTTCAACATTAACAAGATAGAATATGAAAGAAAAAGGTTTTGAAAATGGGTTATGGTATGACCTGCTTTAGAACATGTACTAGCGCTTTCTAATATTTCGCCAAGAAAATCATTTATTTAATATTTCTATATTTAAGCGAGAATAACAAAAATCATATATTTTGAAACAATGGATAAAGAGATAACACAATTTTGGGCCACAATGTAATTTCCAAGATTATGTAGAAGTAATCAATTTTGATTTTTGAGTCCCTTATGTTCACTTATATATATCCAGACCGCAATGTTCCAATTGTATATTATTAAATTTCTGTAAAAAGTAAAAAACTCCACTCGTATGTTGACGAATGGCTACAAATGCTCGATACATTGAAAAAATTTCAACATTAACAAGCTAGAATAGGAAAGAAAAAGGTTTTACAAATGGGTTATGGTGTGACCAACTTTAGAATATGTACTAGCGCTTTCTAACATTTCACCAAGAAAATTATTTATTTAATATTTCTATATTTAAGCGAGAATAACAAAAATCATATATTTTGAAACAATTGATAAAGGGATAACACAATTTTGGGCCACACTGTAATTTTTCAAGATTGTGTAGAAGTAATCAATGTTGATTTTTGAGTCTCTTATGTTCACTTATATATGTCCAAGCCGCAATGTTCCAATTGTATATTATTGTATTTCAATTTGGTATTGCTAATTTCATGATTTGATAACTCCAACTTTCTTAGAGGGATAACTGCAAAAACTTAAAACTTCACTCGTAACTCCAAATTGAAATCCGCTTGAAAGTAATGCTACCTTATACACCCCCATTGTATTTTTCAATTCCGTAGCGGAATATTTATCAATAATTGGTTACAGGAATATATCTGTAATCCTTATTTATTTCCCTTTCTTACTTTGAAGTAATGAACTATAACATACTTAAGAACATGTACTAGCGACTTTCAACATTTCACCAAAAAAATCATTTATTTAATATTTCTATAATTAGGCAAGAATAAAAAATCATGTATTTTGGAGCAGCGGATAATGGGTAAAACAATTTTGGGCCACAATGTAATTTTTCAAGATTGTGTATAAGTAATCAATACTGTAAACTTAAATGTAAATATGGTAATATTTAAGAGAAAAATATAAACTGCCAAAAAATGAAGGAAATTAGTGCATCAGTTATGAGTACATATATATAATGGAGAAATTAAAAGTAAATAGCATTGTATACTCTCATAGCATTTAAGAATTCTAAATTAATTTAAATGAGCCAAAATTTTAATGAGCCTAATAGCCATATGAACTCAGCATATTTCATGGTAAAAAATAGTAGCCCAAGTTGATATGGGTCAAGTTGAATCGGATTCAAGTTGAAACGTATTCCGATTGAATCATGTTTTGGTTAGAATAAGATTTCAGGTTGATTCGATCGTATCAGGTTAGAGTCCAAATTATCAGGTCAGAATCAAATTACGGGTTGAATTCGAGTTGAGTCAGGTTCGGATTTGGGTCTAGATTATCAGGTTACAATCGAGTTTCGGGTTCAGTTCGGGTCGGGTCGAGTTTGGCTTTGGACCTAGATTATCATGTCACAATCGGGTTTCGGGTTGAATTCGGGTTGAGTTCGAGTCGAGTCGAACTCGGATTCGTGCCCACACAATCGGGGTTTCGGGTTGAGTTTAGATCGAGTCAGGTTTGGGTTTGGTCAATATTTTGTTGGTCAGGATCAGGTTCAGATTGAGTTCGGTCGAGTCGATCCGGGTCGAGTCAAAAATTTAGGTCAGAGATTGAGAGCTCTAATTCAAATGCATTCTCTTCTACCTATGATCCAGACCCGTTCTTTTTGAACACACAGTAGGCTACTTCTCATTAATATGGAAAATCGTGATTACAATTGTTCACAACTTGTGCAACATTATGCGCATCCGTGACATCTAGTCTATCAACTTTTACAATAGTGAAGCGCGGAAATACCATGGAAACTTGATTTCATTAACTATGTCTGATGTTTGGATGAACATTTGGGTAGTTTTTCATGTAACGCAAAGCATTTTCGCAATCCGATCTGATTGTCACGTGTTCTATTCCCCTTGTGCTTGCCTCCTTCATTGCTCCCAGAATGGTAGTTCAGCTTGCACTGGAGATAGGGCTTGAAAACACAGTACCCCATCCAGCCTTGCTCCAATTCACTTGTTCCGGTACACCACACCCCTACCCCTTTCCCCATAGCTTCATAAAATCCTACATCTACGTCGATTATTGAACTCCACTGAAATAGATGATCTGCCATCGTGCCTTTCCTTTACCAAAGCATATTAATATCACCCCCTGGCTGCCACTTGGATTGATCCAGACCCGTTCTTACACTACTTCTTAATTGTTGCTCACTGTCTTATTGCCCATACTGAACAAATTTTACGATGGAGCCTTACCCAAAAACAGATGAGCATCTGATAGTAACATAGCGAGTAGCTTTTTTCTTTCTACACACATTTGGGTGAGCAAAGCTTAAAGAAAAGAAGCCCAAAGTAATTATTTGAATTTAAAAAAAGTCCAAATAATCAACCTCTTTCCTCCACCTCAGATTTCAACTAATCAATTGGGACAATCAATCAATCGGAATAGATTTCAACCCCCATTGTGGGTATAAATTGTCTCTATTTGATCCCAATTTTTAATTCAACCCATTCTAAAACCCCCGTTGTACATACCCTCAAGAAGCAGAATCAAACTTTAGCAACAACAAAGGTACCAGATAGAGATACCTTCAACCTGGGGGATCATAAACGGATTCCCTTTTTTGCTTTTAACAAAACAACAATTCTACATTTGTTCCCTTCACACGTTACACATTGCTACTCTCTTTTCACGCCATCCCAGAAGTTTGTCATCTCAGTTTCACACTCAACAGCATTTCCCACTTTACTTGTTCACCATTTATTCCCACCACAAAACACCACACTATACAACACACACATTGACCATTTTGCTCATTCAGGAAGCAACCATGTGAATGTGCCAAGAAACACAAAAGCCAAAGCTATCTGAGCACCTTGTAGGACTATATAGTTTCCCACTTAAAAACAAATCATAAAGTAAAATTTAGCACTTGCCAACTTTCCTGTTTCATCATTTTACACAATCCAGTGTTATTCCTTCCCATTGCTCCAAACCAAATGTACCTACCATTTTAAATGCCAAGAATATCTTGTTGGAGTATATAACCTTGTATATTGCCATGCCACCTGTATATAATTTTCTTCTTTTTTGTACAGTCCTAAGGGCAGGTGCAGAATTGGCTCATGACACACCTGGAACTGGAAAAAACGGATGTATGTTGATGAAAAGCTTTAAGGGCAACCATTCCAAGCAATTAATACTTGTAAGAGAGGATATCTGTTACCAGTTGTTATTACCTTCATCAACCCTAATCTCCAGAAGTTCCTCGATGGGTTGGCGACATATGGGACACTTATTCGATTGCAGCCTCAATTCTTTTGCGCACTCACTGCACATACACTGGAATACCAAACAAGTGCTCAGGTAAACAGAGTGAGCATAAACTCAGTAGCAAAGTTTCAGTACATGGATACCTTAGCACCCTGGATCTGAAAACAACTCACTCTCCCAGCCAAAATTGATAATATAAACACACAAAGTACCTAATAAAATTATCTGATGCATTTTACCTGGTTACACTATGAACAAAAGAAAGATAAGGGCAACACTAAGAAGAAAATTTGTTTGCCAAGACAATAAACCATGACTCTTACCATATGCCTACACGGTAGAACTGCAGTGTCCTTTGGCTCAGTCATGCAAATTACACATTCTTTGCCACAGTCCTTGTCATTAACGGCTACTTCATCTTTGTTACTGATACCAAAAATCTCCCGGAGTTCATACCTAACCTCATCTATCCATAATATCTGTTTTATGACTTTAACATGGAAATTATCATCATTGTTCTTCTCTATGACAGCCTGAGTTATTTGAGCATGAGAAGGTGTATTCTCTACTTCCTCATTGGGCAGACCATTTGGAAATGTTGCTTGTGAAGTAGACTCCGCTGAAATTACAAGAGGAAATACATCTCCATCGGATGGCTTTGATAAGTCATCTATGTCAAAGAATCCTAAATCTATTCCACTTCCTGAAGGCTGGCAGAATCTCTGGCTCAATCCTTTCTGGAAGGGAATTTTCACTGGCACATGCATCTCAGGATACACAGGAGCGAACGTGCATCTTGGGCCTTCCTTTGCATAGTAGAAAATAGTGACACTGTAACAAAGACCAAGAAAGAGTATCATCAATATGAGTTCAGCTGAAATCCAAAAACATACAATGATTAATTCAACATATTAGAACTGCAGATTCCACTAACAAATTGATCCAAGTGTAGAGACATAAAGATGAAAATTTTTATTACAAATATTCAGATCACAGAATTGATGGACGCAAAGCTTTCTAATGAAGCTCAACAGGCCCACACTTCATTATTGACAGTAGACACTGTTCAAGCATATCAAGAAATGCGCATTGTAACTAAACTCCAGCCGTTATATACTTTGATGTGTATGAAGCAAACAGCAATCGTGAAATCTGATCAAGCAGTTGTTCCTTCGCAGGAGCAGAAAGATACAAATCTACAATATCCTAATCACTATCAAAAAAGGCTTACAGAATATATGGGGTAGCATGAAAGTTTCAACACTAATCCATGAGCTATTCCTTCTTGTTACAAACTTTACAAGTCAAGTGCATTCTGCAAAACATGTCACGTGATTAATTAAACAAACCAAGATCAGCCTAAAGCCCCAAACTCTCAATTTTGGGCTATTTACTATTTTGGAAGAAAGCCTACCAAAGTCTGCACATAACATGGTATGGATTACTCGTCAAACATAATTGACTAAATGTTGATGATAAAGAAGGCTACAAAATATGCTCATAAAGCATTAGTGAATTCAGCAGAAACAGGAATTCAAGATATCCCTTACTACTGATATCTCAAGAAGAATCTCATCATAAACAACTCAATCTGAAATCAGAAAACTATGTGCGAAAAAATTTGGCTCTGATATCAGATGGTTGAATTTGCTTGCATCTGACATCAAGAAAATACAAGTACAAATATGCAGTCTACAAATTTCTGCCACTGGGTTTCAAAAAGCGCAAAGTGCAATGAAGTGCTAACGGTAAAAATTACCGAAACGTGAAGCGCGCGCTTTTCGGATAAAAGCGCATGCAAAACATGAACTAGGATTATTTCATTAAAGACACAACATAGAACT
>JAULKJ010000008.1:7631666-7642254 GCA_032355405.1 Rubia balearica
TTTCAATTTCAATCAACTTTTTTATTTCATAGTTTGTATCATATATTTGTAATATATGTGATAGTTGTGTAGGTTCTATCATGTGATTGCATTCTGTATTAATTGAACAACAATTGATTTTTGTATGACGTTCAACCATTTCATGAGTTATCGAATATTAAATAATTTGTAACATCTAGCGACGAATGATTGTTTATGTCATCAAATATTATATATTATAATAATTTACGAGAATCGACGTCTCTCTGATGAATAAGTGACGCCGCACACTCCGGTACAATGACAACACATTACCTACATCGCACAAAAAAGCATTGGTACATAATGTGCGACATCATCCTCTTAGAATGATGTCATGTTCCACGCCGGCATGCACACGACATGATTGCCCACACAGTACGTGGCGTCAGTTACAAACGTCTGCGACGTCGCTTTCATTGAGACCGATGTTGGCCTAAAAAAGTCGCAGCAATGGTCTCTCATCGTCTGCCTTCTTTCCATGACGGACGTTGATCACAATACCTATCGATGTCGGTCCAAAAATCAAAGTAAACTGTACTTTTTATACCGAGATAAAGAGTACTTTTTACCTCGGTAATGAATTGAGGTAAAAAGTGTACTTTTTAATATGCCATTATTTACCTCAATTTTTTAGACTTAAAACCACGGTTAAATGTCCTATAGAGCCAAGGTAAAAAGTTTTGTTTCTTGTAGTGATTCCAGCAATACGAGGTGATGAAAAAGAAAATCACAGCTTTCAAGAGTTAATCACATAGTGAGCACTTCCTGATACCCATGACGAGCCCACTTACTAAAATATATTACGGTAGTTTTATTATTTTCCAGTAATTACTTATTAATTGCCTAATATACAGGGGCAGACCGAGAATTTATATAGGGGGGAAAATGCTATATAAAAAAATTGATCAACCATTAAAATAAAGAAAAATTATAGTAGATTATTTCATTTAAAGGACAAAAAAATCAAATACTAATTAAAGACAAAGTAGTGATAAAGAGTGCAAAATTGATACTTTTGAAATAAACGGCCTTCTTATTTTATTTTTATGTTTTTTTAAAAAAAATCATGTCACATATCTTGGTATTAAGAATTTTTTTAATAGTATTAAATAAAACCTGTGTATGGCAGATAAACATTCCTATTCAAACCTGCGTACTGCAGATATATTCCTGTTAAAATCTGCATACTGCATACTGGAGATAAATATTTAAAGATAAAAATTATTTCTACTAAAACTTTTTCAAAGTATAATTTGGTTAATTAAATATTAGATTTTTTTGGGGAAATACTGTCTTTTTATAGGCATATGTAAAGATGAGATTTAATTAGACTAATATAAAGTTATTTCTTTATACTCGGTCATAATTACAAGTAAAATTTTGGTTGGAAAAAATACATATTTAGAGTAAACCATATAAATATAAATATGATATGAAATATGTAATATTTCTAAACAAAACTCAAATATTGTAGGCGTGTGCATTTATCCAAATGGTTATGACTCAAATTTGACCCGGATTTTAATTGCCTTAACCCTAAATTTTTATCTTTTTGTGGTAAAATTGCCCTTGTATCCCTAGTCTGCCCATAGTTTTTAGAAAGACCGTTTTTCAAGAGACGGACACAAAATATTAAAGCTAAAGTTATATAAAAGGGAATTATATTTATTGTTGAACTCTACAATTAAAACCAAAGAATCCTGACATTTTAAACTACTTTCTTCTTTAATTTTAAGAATTTGTCTCCTGTTAGACAGCCTAAAATTTAGACATTGATTTTTTTTACAATTCTAACCCTATTTTTTTCCAGAGACCTATCCCCAGTTATCCTAGGGACCTTTCCCTAGTTTTTATCTAGAGATCTTTTCCCAATATTCTTCTCCTTCTTTCTTCTATCCGTAAAAACTGTTTTAAAAATATTTTAAAACCCAGGCATATAGGTTACACCCAAGTGATTATTTCAAGGTATTTAAATTCTTTTCATTATATGTATTTCATCTAGTCTAATTCATTTTCGAAAGTTTTCAAATTTCTATATTTAGAGGCTTGCATGTACATATCAAAGGGAGAAGAGGGATATCGAACCATGTCCCGATTACACTTGGAAAATCACAACATTGATGTAAGTCATTCAATCCATGAGTGTCAATTTAACTTTGACTATCGAATACATTGACAAATGGTCTTCTTCTTTTTTGGCAACAATTACGTCAAAACAGTTTGTGGAAATACAAGCATTATGTCATGTATTCATGGAAGAGTGGTGCTCAAAACAAATTACACCAATATCCTTGAGGTAAGTGGCCAATGTACCAAATTAACGAACCTTCATTTTTTTTCTTACATATTACATAAATGGACATGATGTTCGTGTTAAAATTGCAAATGTTTTCAAAGGGACAAGGAGCATACCATGCCTATGAAATTCAAGGTTTCACTGAGAGATGGTACGAGGCTGGGTAGAGGTATATTCAAAAGAAGCAAAGACTTCCATGGACCTCCTAGATTAAATAAGGAATTTTTTGGATGATTGTTAGTGCATTGCATTTGTTTGAAGATTAATAGTGGTGGGATGACACTATTCTTATGATTTCTTCTTTCAATTATTATTGTTTGAGATTTTGATTTTCTTTCATTTAATACATCTTAGTTAAAATCTACAAATATATTAGTTGTTCTACGTTTCTTCACTAAAATATCCCCAGAATCGATCTGGGATGGCCATACATATCGAACTTGCGCATTGCAAATGAAATTCAATACAAACACTGGTATAATCAATATACAACCGGTGTCGGAAAACAAAAGCACCAGTTGTATCTTCATATGGTGCTAAGAAATAATAGGCACCCGGTCCTTAACATGTAACCAGTATTGTAAAATACTATTGTTGCCTTAGAATGAGCACCGGTACTAATCAATATACCGTTGCTACAAACGGATTAGCATGCTACCGAAAGTCCATTACAATCACAACACGGGTAAGGCTATGTTCCGGTTCTCAATGTAGGTAGCAAGGTACCCAATGATATATACTGATATTTTTTATCGGTGCTACATTCACTTAAGCACCGATATTGATTTCTGGTGCTGGAAATCTGTATTCGAACACCGGCATACTTAGGCACCAGTATTCAAAGGGATCGAATACATTTGTGTTTACTTTATTTATTAAAACCTACTGTATGTGAAAGAGAGGAAGTATTAATCAATTATTATAATTTAAACATTTTAATTAAATGGAAAAAAGGATCTAGAAAAGTAAAACACTTGAGAGAACATTATGCATGTATTGCAATCATAATCATTGAAATATGACGTGTCAGAAGACTCCTGTTACATAGAAAAGGACCAAAGCCAATGAAAGCGGTGAAATTGCACAACTAAACCAAAAGTTAATATCAAAAAACAATTAAACTGTTAAATGGTATAACTATAGATCAACAAATTAAATTTTATTTCTTTCAATTATAAAAACATGAGTACAAATTATCCCATATTGGAGCCCGCTAGATCCTCTTTAACTCTAATGAAAATCTGATTCACTCCTGCTGCTATTTCTTCAGCAGAACTAAAAGTGCAATCATCTTCAACCTACAAAAATCACCAAATAAACAAATAAATAGCTAGACAAGTAACGAAACGTGTCCTGTAAAAGTACGTACGACAGAACTGAAAAGAAATGCAATAGCCACTTTATATTAATTCCAACATTTTACCTTTAATATCTCTATCCCTCAGGTTATTGTACCATTGATAACTTAAGATTAAAAAAATACTCGTAAATTGTGACAGCCAAATTATTGGAATTGATTTTCGTGTTCAAGTTATAAGCTTTCAATTCTTTAAGAATTGAGAGAATTTCATAAAGTTTCTGATGTAATATTTTAAAAAGTGGGTCTCCTAATAAATGACATGTCCATAAAGACAACTTATTTTTTACTTTATACACTGAATTTGTTAAACTACATGATAAAATTTGAAAATTTGAAAATTTCTTTTTATATTATATATTTTTATATTTTCACATTCAAATACCTATTATTACTTGTTTTAACTTTTAAAATATAATATTTAAATTTCATATAAAATTACAATATTTAAGGTAAAAATCACTAAATACCGTTAATAAACTTATAGAAAGATCGCCTTTCTGGAGACTTTCTCCATTTAAAAAAATGAAGTTTGATCATTTGATATGGACTGACCTTGAGACTCAGAGAATAGAGGACAATTTGATCAGCAGTGGTAACGTTGAGATGTAGAATTGTAAGGCTCATGACCTGCAGCCCAGAAACCAGTTTGATCAGCTGGTTCGGCCTCTTTTTAGATCTCACCTTCAGGTCCACGTAGCTGCTCTCCACCATCGTCACTTCGATATCCGCCACCACGTCCTCCGTAGCACCCTTTGACCGGTGGATATCCGAAACGCAACTCCTTCCCGGAATTGTGGAGTACTGTGGATAGTTCAAGGAGTCGGAAAATGGCGAAGAAGAAGATGATCCTGCACACTCAGTCAGGTGCTTTTGCCCGTCCAGAAACTGCAGCTGTTGCTCCAGTTCTTTGACATAGTTGATTGCTCCTCCAACTATTGATGCCTGATCACCCTAGGTAAAAAAAGAATGGATCGCCATTTTTAGTCTGTTTCACACGTCGCTCTGGGTTTGACTCCATATCCTTAGGTATTTGAATTTATGGCGAATGAAATTGAATTTAAATTAAAAAAGAAATATAAAATGAACAAATGATATTGAAGAAATTATGTCAAAAAAAAAGTCAAATCCATAAAAAACGACATGGCAATTTAGTCTTATCTTTCTTTGCGTGAATTTGAAGTATAGGAATGGAATTGACACAACTCATAAGTTTCTATAGGATATGATTCCATGCAAACAAATACTGTAGACACTATCACTAATTGGTACTTCCGAATTATAATTAACTCATAAAAAAACAATAACGAGGAGACAGTAACAGACCTTTCGGGCGTAGCCGCTAGGCATTAGGCCGCGGAGAACCGAGAGATAGTCGTTCATTTGTTTTCTGCGGTTTCTCTCAACGGAAATATGAGCCATTCTCTGCCGTTCGATCTCCTCCACGTTCTTTCTAGGCCTCGAGCGCCGCCTCTTGGACCGACAACAGCCATCACCGCCGCCGCCGGCGGTAGCTTGGATATTACAAATTTGTTGAAGATCTGCTGAGGAAGATGCGTTCGGACTAGTAGTCCAGTGGAGGGAAGAAGGGGAAGAGTTGGAGTTTTTTTCTAGAATACTGTCGAATGTTGTGGGTAGATCGTCGAAACCGCAGCCGTCCGGCCAGTAGGCGGCGGCGCCGCCGTAAGGTCCTTTATTGTTATGGTAGAATATTTGTTGCTGATTGGCCACGTGTTCTAGAGCCATTTTTGTAATTCTAATTGAATTGCTTATGTGTGTGATAGCGATGAGGAGTGGAAGGCATCCAATGCACTGGTTTTTTTTTATAGGCATGAGAAACACTGCCAACCTGTCACGCTCGAAAATAATGCATGTTAGTTAATAGGGTCGAAAAATCTAATACTATAAATTTCTCCCAACTTTTGAGGCGGCAAAATCAGATTCATGTGTCCCTATGGTATGGTATTTTTGGAACTCCGTGTAAAATTTTATAAAATGTAACAGTGTTGCTCACTGTTAGTGTTGCTCACTATTATTGCAAAGTATTCCCCAAAACTTCTTACTTTCCTTTTTTGAGATGTCTTACTCTAAACATTTTAATTTTAAACTTTCTACATTTAGTAATAAATATGTGGTCATAACTTTTCTTTTCATTTGATTCATGCAGACTCACTCTTATCATTCATTAAAAAGATGTCATATAAACTTGTCTTAAAATTTGTACAAAAAACAATTTGGAACATTAAAGTGGGACAGAGGAAGTACACTTTATCACCTTATAAGACTGTGTAAGTGATGCAGGGCGAATGACAGCAAAAATTGAAGAGGCAATGGATCGCCATAAAGGTTGGATACAGTTTTAAACGTAACTTTTGCGGTCAAAGTCAGAAATAGGCGAGCCCGGATTCGTTGAAACTGTCTCGATGAGTATATCCAGAACCCTATCGAAGCATGGACAGCTGGTCCGTTTCGCCATTTGAGGCCATTTAAGGCCTCAAAACGGCAATTTACTATTTTTTGATTTTCTTTTTATTTCGAAAATAATTTTGAATTTACTTTTTTTACTATTTTAGGGTTTCTTTTTAGTATTTAAAGACCCCTTGTATTATTCGGATATTTTTTATCATTCATAATACCTTTTCCGATATTATTTTTCTCTCTGGTGGATTCCAGAACCCAAACCTAGGTTTGTGTTTGTAGACCTTAATTATTTCTCAAGATTCGTGTTTGTGAATCTCTTTGATATTTTGACTGCGTCAGTAAGTGTAATGGTAAGAAACCACAAGCAATTAAATACATTATTACTCTCAATCTCTCTCTTCCACCTCAACCTAAGAAATCACTTTATTTTTTCTGGGTGTTTCTATATCACGCTCTATATTTTACTAGACTACGACCTAGTACGTACACATACATGTGTTCTTTTTTTATCTTTAAATCTTTATTGTGCGAAAATTTATATTTATAAGTGTTTGGCGTAAAATTTTCAGGTGATAAAGTTTCATCTCCCTTCCCCCTTTCACCATTCTTGCCTCTTCTCCCCCTTAACCCGCCGTTGATCACCGCCGACCACTGTCCACCAGCGTAGGTTGCCTGAATCTCACCGGAAAAAGTTAGTTTTCCTTTTTTTCTAAATGAAATTCGAATTTGTGGCCCAAAATGTCGACTTAATCTCGATTTTATCGCCGAAAATGTTGTATGAAACTCGAATTTGTGCCTGAATCTCGTAGTTTTGCTGTGTTTTTAGCCAAATTTTGTTGTTTGGTTTTCGTGAGATTGATATATGGGGAGGGGCTAGGGTGGCTGGAGAAGTGGGAGGCGTGATTTGTCGGGCGAGAGAGGGAACTGGCGTTCGGGTGAAATGGATGAGAGGGGAGGTTGAGGTGGGAGGCGTGGCAGGGGTTGGGTAGGTGGGGGAACGGAAAGACGGCGGGCTAGTGGGAGAAGGGGAGGACGTGGTGAGGGTGGCGGGCCGGAGGGGAAGCAGATGGGGTAGGTGCATGGGGAAGGGGAGGGGAGGGTAGCCAGTGTTTAAATTTTTTAATTAAAAATTAAATTTTATTCTAGAAATTAATTTAAAATTAAATATTAAAATCTGAAAATAAAATTTAAATTAAGGGTTCGTCTCTTGAAAGATGTGCTTTCCATAAGTTATAGAAAGACCAAGGTTTAAACCGTAAATTTGAAGAAATCAAAATAAACTTTTTGGGTTGTATTAATCAGGCCATAAACTTATCACCCCTACATGTTGCATAATAAAATTTTAATATTGCAACTAAAACATTTTACCTTTCTATAATTCCAATTCAACTTCATCCTTCCATATGTCTATGGAAAGACGGTATTTTCCAACATTTTGCCTTAAATTAATACTATCACAAGACTCTAGCACCGGTTTTTCAGAATTTCTAGCACCGATTTTTGGGGTCCAAAAAATCGGTGCCCAAGTAGCCAGTGAAAATATTTCACCGATCTAGGTTTAGCACCAGTTTTTTTGGGCACTAGTTTTAAAAAACTGGTACCCAAGTAGCCGGTGAAAAGATTTAGCACCGGTTTTTTAAAAGCTGGTACTAAAATGGCACCATTTCTAAAAAAATGGTGCCAAAAGCATTCACGGATTCAAAAAATGCCCTTCCTCTGGACACAGCTGCATTCAAAGGAAGGAAAAAATAAATTTGGAACTAGGCGCTGAACGCAGTTGCGCACAACTGCTCGATTATTTTGATTTGGGATAAAAAGCAGTAGAAAAGGGTTCTGACCGCAATTGCGCACAACTACTCTAATGCTTCACAACAAACAGTAAAATAATTTGACAACATATATACTTCCAAGCAAGCAGCTTCCCCTAGTACTTAAACATATCTGCCTTTTAAGATAAATACTAACCATCATTATTCCAAACAGTAAACCAAAAATTTGGAGGATCAATTGAAGCATAGACTTGATCAGGAGTTATAACTCAGAAAATGACCATAAGGGTCACCCCGAGCAAGCAAGCACAATGGGAAAGAGAAAACTAGCGTACTCTAATCAGCAAGAACACTCCAGCAACAGCACCACAAACTATTGCATGAGTTTGGCATCCACTCTCCCTTTCCAATTGAAAAAAAATCAAATCACAGTAAGTAACCACTTGAATAAATTGCAGCTAATAAATTTAAACTTCACAAGCTGGTAGTGAACTTGCAGTAAGTTTTCCAGTTCGGAGAGCACGGTTTACCACAAAGCAAGAATAAAGCAGGCTCCTCTAAAACAGCTCCACAGTCAGGGCAATGCTGTTTATTATACTTGAAACATTAAACCCATAACAAAAGTCAGCCTTATCACAAAACAAACAAATCCAATTCCATGAGTTTGACCCACTCACCTTTGCAACAAATCCTCGTACAGATTTAGCAGGACCATCAGACAAAATGGAACTGATGGAGTACAATAAAGCACGTTCATTCCTTGAAGTTTGAACTCATTTGAAAAATGATGCAGCCAGGCGAGAATGAGATCTAGTTCCTACTTCCATTCACCAAGAATTGTGGATGCCAAAAATAGAAATCCTCCTTCCACCCTCCAGCCGCCTCACCCTCCGTCCGCCGCTCCAGCCCTCTTTATTCGAAAACTATACAGGTCACCTCAATCACCTCAAATCGGTCCTATGCAAAGTGGACTAACAAAGGGAGGTACTCCAAACTTCTATAAAATAAACATGTCCAACAACATAAATTACTCAAAAGCTATAAAGGAATACCAATATCTTGAACTCAAGGTTTGTTATCTGCTACTGCCAAACAGTACATTTACCGAACAATATAGAGAGTGTAACATAAAGCCAAATATTTAAAAGGGTGAAGAGGTACTCTATATGAAACTATTAGTGTACATGAACTGTGCTCATAATTCTGGCTTTATAAATGAATATCAGATACAGTTCATCTAAGTTCTACTGAGTATAGAAAAGATAGTATCGAGATCTATACAGAAAAAAGACAGTTTCTTCTAGATAAACACCTCTATTCAGAGCAAACTGTTAAGAAAAACGAAGAAAGAAAATATATAACCCTAATGCACAACTCTCCCAGGTAACACCACCTTGACCTCGCAACGATGGAAATCCTCCGTCCGCCTCTCCAGCCGCCTCACCCTCTGTCCGCCGCTCTAGCCCCCGCCTCACGCCACCCTCCGCCGCATCACCCTCACGCCACCCTCCGTTCACCCTCAGCCGCCTCGCCCTCACGCCACCCTCCATCTGCCCTCCGCAGCCTCAATCCACCCTATGCCGCCTCACCCACCTTCTTCCTTCTTTTCTTCTTCCTTCCTCCCTTTTCTTCTCTATTTTTTTCCTTATTCGTTTTACACGTCTTCCTTATTTTATTCTCCCTCTTGTTTAGTTCTTTGGGCTGAAAGGATTGAAGGCCAAAAATTTTTAACAAAAAGGGCTGAATGGCCCTTCTTCTTTATGTTCATTTATTTCTTCATTAATTATTGTTCAATTAATCAATATTATTTATTATGTTAATTATTTCTTACTTTATTAATTTTTACTAATTTAATATTATTCCCAAATTAATATAATAATTTAAAAATCAAATTATATAATAAATATTCAATATGACATTCTTAACTATTTATATTTATTTTATTCATAACGTACTCTACCGTGACTTATGAGGCAGGGTCTCACAATTGCGATTCCCCCTTTAATAGTGTTATAGATAGTAATAAATGTTAATCAAATAAAGTAGAATTGCACACAATTTTGAAAAATTACACTGTACCCCAAAATTGTGTTTCCCCACTACCATTGCTCCGAAATACATAAAAAAATTATTTTTACCTAAGTATAAAAATATTAAATAAAATATTTTTCTGGCGAATTGTAAGAAAGCGCTAGTAGATGTTCTAGAGCAACTTAGAGTTGGTTACATAGAAGTAAGGAAGAGACATCGGAAAGGATTACTGATATGTTCTTGTGCCCGATCGATGATAAATATTCCGTTACAAATTTGGAAAATAAAATGGGGGTGTATAGGGAATCACCTCGTTCGAGCGAATTTCATTTTGGAGTTATGAGTAAAGATTTTTCTTTTTGCAGTTGGGTCCCTCTTTCAAAATTTGGAATTGTCGAATCACGAATTGGTGATGCCAAAATTCTATTGAATAATATATGATTGAAACTTTGCGATTTGGGCATGTATGGGTGAATTGAAGGGTCTCGAAAGTCAACATTGATTAGTTGTAAACAATTTTGAAAAATTACACTGTGGACCAAAATTGTGTTTCCCCACTATCCATTGCTCCAAAATACATGAATTTTGTTATACAGGTGAATTGTGCGAAATCGTTAGTAGATCTTCTAGAGTAACTTAGAGTTGGTTACATAGAAGTAAGGAAGAGAAATCGGAAAGGATTACGGATATGTT
>JAULKJ010000008.1:7670004-7688677 GCA_032355405.1 Rubia balearica
AATTAAATATAATATAATATTCTTATTTTAAATTATATAAAAATAAATTATAATTTTATTTATTATTTAAATATTTTACATTTAAAAATAATATATTATCTAAAAATAAATTATAAAAAATTACTATTTTTTATGATTTGGCTCGATTTGGGTCGATTTAGGTCGACTCATGACCCAGTCTGACCCGACCCGACCCGACCCTAAATTTTGGGAATTTTGACCCAATCCGACACATTTGTCCCAAAATTTTGGGTCAATTTGGGCCGAGTCAGCCGACCCGCCCCGACCAGACCCGACCCATGAACACCCCTACAATTGATGTTCAGTTTTGTTGGTTTTTATTGTGCGTGATATCTTAAGGTTTTGTTATAATTTGTGCTAATTTTTGTATTGTTGTTGCTTACTCACTGTTGTTGCAGTCGAGAATGAAGTAGAAACAGTAAGTTTTGTTATTTTTCAGATGTGATATTTTAGTTACTGTTGTTAATGTTTCTCGTTTTCTATTTGATATTTTAGGTTTTAGGTTTCAAGTATTGTTATCGGTGTCGGTGTGATGTTTTCATTTCAGTATTTGATGCTTATTTAAGTATGCAACAGATATTCAGTTTCGTTCTTTTGATATTTTAGTGTGTAATGTTGATGTTTTAAAATTTTGATATTGATGTTTTAAATATTGTACTTGATGTTTCTCAATGTAGTTTTCAGTGATGTTATGTGTGCTATTGTGATGTTTTAATTTCATATATTGATGTTTTAATTACTGTATGTGAACTTTTTATGTTTATTTCACAGGAATACTTTCCAAGTAAGAGTTCTACTATGCCATTAATGAGATAATGAAAAAATACTGTGAGTAATCATGCTCCTGAAGATGTTCACTTGAACAGGGGACCGGAGTCGACCTTTGATCTTGGTGTTGATGGAGTAGAAGAGCCATCATCTTCGAAACCAACAGCAGAGAAGACAAATCTGTGAAAAAACGAGCAACGAAGGGAAATAAGTTGGGGGACATAAAATTTGATTGCTAGGGATGTATTATTTGAGAATGATGTTTTAAAAATATTGGTTTATTTGTTAGAGCTGGGGCACCAGATTGTTGTTGATGTTTTTGGTTTATTTGAACTTTTTATATTTTTATCGTAGTGATGTCTTAGGGCATTTGAACCCTTTTGTAATGGATGATCTTTAACAAGTTATTTCAATGCAACAACGGTGGAATGTATAAGTGCAGTGGAGCATATGAATATCTTGTTTAAATCAACATTTTCATCAGTACTTTTGTAAAACATCAAACAAAAAAATGAACCATCAGAGCATAACAGTACAATATCACAGTATGACAGTAACAAATAATCAAGTCCCAACAACTGATTTTAGATCAACTGAACATTATTTGTATTTTAATTTTGTATTGGATTTTAAATAATTATTTTTTGAAAGTTTATCTAATTTTATTTGATGTTTGGCTATTTTTGTTTGATGTGTATTTTAGTTAAAATTTAACATTAAACTATTCTAATTTGATGTATATTTAAGATTTTATTTGATGTTTAACAATTCTAATTTAATATTATTAGTAATTTATTCGATGTTTTAAACAATTTAATTTAAAGTGTATTTTTTTTTGATATTTTATCGTTGAAAAGTCAATGAATTAGTGACTCCTTTTTGAAACATCAAATTAATGACTTTGATTTGGCCTACCTTCTCGAATCCACCATTTAGTATTAACTCAGAATTTTCGCCTCTATTCTGGTAACGGTCAACGTTGGTGTGCTCGACACTGTATGCACAGTGATGTGATGGGTTCTGCGAGCTGGCGCTGGTGGGGATGGAGCAGTGCTATTGCTCGAACTGGATCTGCTCGGCGCTAGTAGGGATCGAGTGTGGCGGCGACACTACCGTGAAGAAGAAGAGCAAGCAATTAAGGGATTGAATGATCGTGCTTTTGGGGCTCTTATGGAGCACAGGATGTGGTGGAGGTGCCACCACTCTGTTGTAAGGGGGAGGCGGAGGGGGGAAGCGGTGGAGAGATCAACTAGGGTTTGCTGAAGAGGGAGGGAGACGTCGATATGTTTTATTTTCTAAAATTGCATACGAGTCCCTGAGTTTTAGTACTTATTATAAAATATACCCCGAGCCAGAAATATTGCTGAATTTACCCCCCAAATTTAATTTGCCATTTTCATATTTCACTTTAGTCCCTGGTCTTACAATAAGACGGTCTCGCAGTAGACGGACTCTAAATGTTAAGTGTGGAACAAATTTTCATAAAAAGGTTCAATTTATTTCTTGAATCTCGAACTATCAAATTAACGGTCTCTTTATCTTGAAAAATACCACTTTTCCATGCATCCTATCATTTTCCTTAAAGAAAGAAAAGTAAGGCATTTAGAATGAACTGAATTGTCGTAATTGAAAGCATTCTATATACACCTAATTACCACCTTATAACCACACATTTACTGCTTTGAAATGTTATCCATCAGTCATGAAGATTGATGAAAAAGAAGTAAAATTCTACCATGCGATCTTGAAAACCTTAAAATTCAGAGATCGGGTTGTTCCATTTTATCACTACTATTGCCAATTACTGCTACAAAGAATAAACGAAAGAAACACTAAGTCGAGAAGTACTGCTTCTCCATATCTACAATTCAAGTCATCTGATATGTTGGAATTGGAACTCCGGACTCCTCTGTCATCTTCTTGTAGGCATTCTGAAGTCTATGAGTCACCGGTCCAACTTGACCATCACCGACTAAGCGTCCATCGATTTTAACAACCTAGCAGAACATTTAGAAGTTTATCAAACCCGTCGATGGATGAAAAATGTAGACATGAACGGACCCAAGTATGTCAATCACGACGTAAATCACTCTGTACTATATCTATAGACAGATACAGAGACATACCGGGCTAAGCTCCCCCATTGTCCCAGTTGTCCAAACCTGTACACAAAAAGTTGTTTGTTAAAACACTTCCGACCGAGGAAAATCAGAAAATGTAATCTTGGTCGGGAAACAGATCATCTAAGCTTTATATGAAACAGTTTATCTTTGAAGCGAAGTCAATAGTTTCTAAGAAGCTCATTAGGAAAAGGAGATATAGCTGTTAAGAAACTTGTGTATGTGTTGACATTATTCTGCAATAGTAGGTTCCCTAATGCTGTAATTCCTATAAATCCTATGGCAACTTTTGGATGTTTCTGCAACATATTATGGTTTATTACTGTATTCATCGAATAAGATAGAAGTCAAGAAGTTTATGCAACCTTGCAGACCTGATGCAAGTAGATCAATTGAATTTACTTATGTTCATGATCTCTTACTCGACTTTATGCTGTGCTCTGTGGAGTTCAGTTCTTTGATATTTCAAGATCAAGTCCAAGTTACATGGATATTATATGCAAGTAGAACCAAAGATTTCTTCCAAATAAAATTAACTGATATTCTCAGGAATAATAAAGACCTCATCAGCAGTATGAAATTCTGATAAGCTAATGCGTCGCTCCTGTAAATCCAACTGCTCCTTTACAACAAGCGCCATTACCTGCCATTTTAGGACTAAGTCAGTTGATATGAATAGGAAAAGCTTACTATCATAAGCATTTGGCAGGAAATCATTTTTTATGGCAGGCAGTACTCATACTGCTTAACAGCTTCTTAGAGGCCCCTCCAATATATTCAACCGATTCAGAACCTATGGTTAATCAGATGAAGTTCTTCATTGAAAAGGAGAGCTATAAGCACATCTAGTTTATACTAAAAGCTGGAAGCCTGTTTTCAACTATTCCCTTTATTACAGCATGCGGCATCTGAACATATCAATCATTATACACATCTATTGATCAAATGAACACTCTGATGCCAACGTGGCTGAGTTATAAAAAGGGTCAAAATACATACCACGTCCATGCGCCCATGTCCTCTAGGACCTCTACCAATAATTCTGTCATCAAACATATTCAATAGAAAAGCCAAAGTCTCTGCTAACTTGTGCCTATACCTCTGTAGAGGCCAACTATGCAAATGTGAAAACTCAAATGCAAAAAGTCTGAGAACAACACTCGTTCCTTTTACAGACAGTCAACCTTCTCAAAATTGATCCCCATGCCAGGTTTCTCAGCAAAAAATGTATTCAAGTTATAACTGGACACAAAACTAAATAAAGAAAACTAGCCTTCGAAACCAAAATAAAAAATACAATGGTATAACACTTGAGAGATGAAGAAATATTTCATTAAAATTTTCCTATAACCTAAAGGATAATACGAGCCTTACTGTTGCTCGGGTGACCCCAGGAAGACAATAATCAGCATGGGGCGTCAAAACACGGCCTTTTTTTACCAAGAACTGCATCAAAAACATTAGCACCCAGGATCAGGAGAATCAATCAATGCTGAGCAGATAGAAAAAACACAATTGATCAGGATTCTGGAACATAACTGAACCAAACGGTACCATACGGTCCATAAAACCATTTTGATGTATAAGTACTGGTGGATAGATTGAGAACTTACAATATTTGTAGCATTTGTTTCAGATACGTAACCATCTTTGTCTAGCATGATAGCATCATCAGCCATGGCATTATTCCCTTCTATCTGCAGCAGAATGAAAGCAGAACAGTATCAGCACAATCCCAATACTGGAGGAATATAGCATGCCACCACATTTTCCGCAGATGACAAAATGTGAACTAGTATAGCTCTCTCTCTCTCTCTCTCTCTCACACACACACACACACACACATATATATAAAATTACACATGTATATTCTTCTCTAAAACCAGATATTTTCTGCCTTGAAGATGCACGTCATGTCACGTGCTTTTTTGATATTATTAGATCTTTCCTAACATAAAAAGGACTACTCAGTCACAAAATTTCCATACTATAGTGAGATGTCTTAGTGAAGAAAAAGACTACGCACACATCATTTGGTATCAAAACTGAAGCATGTGTCTTAGACTGCAAACAGAGCCATACCTTGGCAAGGATGTTGTTGAGAAGGTTATTGTGGTGAATCTTGGAATCCAAATTCTGCAGAAGTAGCAATTCATAAGATTCCTTCTAAAATAAGAATTTCTATAATGGATGTCTACTATAATAACCATTGAGAGAGGGATTCATCTTAATGCTACTCTTTAGTTTTTAATATATTAAACTCAATATCAGCTCTATACCTACAATGATAAACAGGAGATATTTGTTATTATCAACTGCCAAATACAAGAATATTAAAATTATTTCAAACTGTATAACTGAACACCAGCAAATAACTGTTCAGAGTGCTGGAGTTCCTCATACTGGAGGCAAGCGTGCATATGCCAAAATGTATACCGCCAGAAGTTAACCCAACTTATGAACACATTCTTACTCTGCTGGAATTTTACTAATTCCACTCGCTAGAAAAATAATTTTAACTTCTGCACAACAGTTGATTTTAAATTACTCTTACCAAATAAATTTAAGCATGAGAGAAGGATATGGCTAAAAATATAATTTTCCTTTAGCATTACTATGCATAGAAAAACTTCCAAAAATAAATTTCTCCATAAGTTTCCGTCACACGTGTATTTTCCATAAATCTTGAACATTTCTCATATGCATGTAAATGTTACAAGTGTGATAACAGTAACATTTAAGAATGCTATCATGCAAAAACAAACAATGAAATAAAATGCTCCAGCAAAATGCTTGAAGAGACCTTACATTAGGTGAATTACGCCTCGTTGTCGCTGTTACCAAAGTTATACCCCCTGTATTATCATATACTGGTGGTTTCCATTCAGCAAGAACTGGTAAAACCCAAAAGAGACAACAGTTATTCGATGCAGCACTTTAGTTACATCAACGTAGTAAAATTTCTCGAGTATTAACATCACTTTGAGCGGTATTGTGATAATAACTTCTCTACAGCAAAGATGTCAGTAAAATTTGGTTAATTCTGGAGCCACCCACACGTTCTATTACAATATACTATAGTGCTGTAACATAAGGCTTTCATCTGTTGGAAGTGTACAAAGAGCAACAATGAAATAAAACAAAACCTGAAATGTACTATATGATTCTATAAACTAATAGTCGTAATTAATACTAATGTATAGCTAATGAAAACAAAATCAACAACTGATCAAGCCAGCCTGGTGCAACCTGATATTAATTTGTCAAAACCCTGCAACAGTCCAATCTTTTGCTCAGTGTAGAATTTTTGGTCACAAGTTTTTTATACAATTCTCTCATAAGATCTTTAAAGACTTCAGAGAGGAAATTCAGTCCTAGACTTCTTCAAGTTCCCCTGCAAACTACAAGGCATAGATGCTCATATATCTGCAACTAAACAGCTTATCAAGGACTCTTGATGTCAATAATAACTAGTCAATAATGGCAAATCGATTAAAGATTCATTTTTCAAGTTTGTTCTTTAATACTACGTCGAAAATGGGGTCTCAAGGTATTGTAAGAGAAAAAGAACTAAAAGCTATTACCACTAATAGACGAATGTGATCAACAACTATGCATTTATCCCACCTTGTGAGATCAGCATGGAACATATATGGCCATCCTGCTAGGTATCATGGCCTTCTAGCCTTACATGATTACTTATGATACACATAATACCCTCTAAGAAATTGCTTTTTTCCGCTGGCTAACCTACTCCTTTATCCGAGCTTGAAACTGGAAAAGCATACAAACATGAGCTATGTGACAGGATATAGTACAGAAATATTGCTTCCTCATAGGTATCCTAGCAAGTAACAGTTAGCAAGTTTTAGAAGCTACAGTTCAGTGTACCAAAGCTGATAAAACCGATACACTATCACGGAATGAAGAGAGTACAAGCATATTATACCAATCAAAGTGCACCCATAAAGATTGAATGCTGGACTCATTCCTGAGGTTACCTGTGGAAATATCAGAGAATAAATTATCAAAGATTTCTTCAATTTAAAACCAGTTACAGTAGCCTACACGTTTAAAATCATTAAATATGAAAGAAAACAACATCAAAATCAATAAATCAGAATTTTACAGGACGACGATTAAAAGGATTTCTTATCATTTACGAAGAAAACCTAAACTCAAAAATTGATGAAATAAGAAGTAACAACCTTCTTGCCACGAGTCAAGGTTAGCCGAATATGTGCATTATCAAACATTGCATTACAGATGAGAGTTTTAAATATAGCTTCCTTCACCTGAAAGATGTGACAAATTCACGTATCAAGATCAATTAGCAATCCTGAGACATTTTTGTGTAGACAACAATAATGAAAACTGAAACCGCAAAAAAGCTTATTCATCGGCTTGTTAACTTCATAAGAGAGCCAAATCACAGACTCAAAGGTTCATTACCTCCTTACGAGTTGGTACATTGCTGAAAGCCAGAGCTTTGGCAGAGTCAAACAGCCTGACATGAGACACCCGGGGCTTTAGTCTCTACAAAAATGATCATTCACTCAACTTCCTCAACACTTTCATCTTCTCGAGTAAATAAATCAACAAAAATGTATGATGAAGCACCTCAAATCACATCAGTTAAATGATAATATGAGCAATCAGTAAGAACCTCTTTTCTAAACAATTTAGTAAAACACATTCACAACAACAAAGTATCGAGACTTGCGTACAACAGACAAAATGACAAAAATACCTCTCAATTGAGAAGGAATCACACAATTCAACCTTTTAATCCCAAATGATTAAACATTCTCAAAATGTAGAGAATCCTTCTGAGTTAAGAAGTAGTGGCATATATCATCCAAAATTAGACAAGTTTCACTTGTTACACACTCAGGGATGCATCCAATGCCCTAATGAGAGTGGCAGAGCAATAAATTATGTAACAGTTCATTTCTCATTTCACATGATTTAGGAGCATCCCCCACTTTAAATTACATTGTCCATTTTTTTGAGTTATTATTAAGAATTAGAAATGCTTTACATCCGAAATAACAGTAACAGCTTGGTCCATTATAATATCACAATTACAGTAACAAGCATAGATGTTATGAGCCTGAGCAATTTTATCATTACACTTTGTAATATTTTACACACCTCAGCTGATGCTAGTGGTACATAGCAAATAACAGAAGACCTAATTATTCTCACTGACCTATCCAAATGCTCCTCGAGCTTGAATATCTTCCCGCTATACACTCGAAGCCCCTCCCAAACTGCATCACCACCTTGAACAACCGAGTCAAACACTGAAACCTTAACAGTGTGAAAAAGAAACATTCAGAGACAAGACCCAACATGGTAAACATAAGTCCATAGTTCAACCTAAACAATGATTTTATGACAAAAAAAATATCACATCTTTATTAAAATTTACCTTTGCACACTCCCGAGGCAGAATCTCATCACCTACCCAAGAGAGCAGCTTCTCATTAGCAGGAACTGGAAGACTTGGGTAAGCCAAATAAGGCTTCCGAGATTTCCGCTTTGCATGTCGCTTAAGCATGTTATAGAAAGGCAAACTCTGCTCCAGTAGATCATATGTAGATGATGGAAGTGCCTGGAGAGGGAATAAAGGAATGAAGTTATTTCAACAAATAAAATAAATTAGTTTCTCAAATGTATCATGCATAAACAGGCATTGGAGGGAGGAAGAAGGTTTAGATTAGTTATGTCACCTCTTAAATTTTATATGCTACTATGAATTAGATCTCCTAGTAGTGAACCGACAGAAATATTTCACTACCGATACATCGCAGATACAATAAGGGGAAAAATCATAATAATTAGTAGACAGCAAGGAATTGGTTCAGTCTGTAGTAATCAGTGAAGACAGTTGAATTATTGAACATTTCAACAAATATTGCCAAATAATTGATTTGACTAGACCCCCACCCCCCAGCGGGAAAAAAAAGAAGAGAAAGAGGAGAAGCATTGGAGGCTTGGAGAATTGGAGTGCTAGGTATTTTGAAAAGGGATTATGAAAGATGTAATCATAATAATTAGTAGACAGAAATGAATTGGTTCAATCTGTAGTAATCAGTGAAGACACCTGAATTATTGAACATTTCAACAAATATGGCCAAATAATTGACTTGACCTAGACCCCCACCCCCCAGCGGGAGAGAGAGAGAGAGAGAGAAGCATGGGAGGCTTGGAGAATTGGAGTACTAGGTATTTTGAAAAGGGATTATGAAGGATCAACCACGAAGAAACAGAAATAAGGTAACTAGTAAAGACTTTACATATTACAGATCCATAAGTCAGGTTGGTTGCATAGAAACTGGTAGGTAAAGTAGAAGAAACATAAGATAAATGATAATAGAAGAGAGCAGCGCAAGCACCATAAAATGAGCCTCCTAACTGAAGAGTACTTTTGAGCAAGAAAAACGGATATTTTTTCCAGAGTGGAGATAGCATTTTACGAATTAGCAAAGATGTGCTTATTAAACATTGGACTAACCAAGGGATATTTTCTTGGTTTTGCAAAACATGTTGATTTGTGTACGCTTCCATACCAACATGATGCCCAGTTACCATCAAATGGTTTTGGCCCAGCTTCCCACCTGCAGGAAGAAAGTTGATTAGTTATGTTGATATTTCTTGTGTTATCGTTCCTCCAATGTCACAACTTTACAAGTTAGAACTTTGGCGCCTGCTTCTCTCCGCATCTATTATTTTCACACAAGCCTTAGCAGTTCCTAAATGGAGAAATGACTTTACAACATGAATATCTAGACGAGTGGATTCATAGAGCCTTTAGTCAACACTCTCATCCTTCTATAGGCAGATTGGATACCAAGGACAATTATTACACATTCTATGTTTCTCCATGCAACATCAAGCTGTTATGAAGATGGAAGTTTTGGATAAACCACGAGTTGATCTATAAGTTTGGCACAGTAGTGTCAGACATACATCTGTTACATGCCTTGTTGAACATCTATTGATAAACCATACTACATATAAAGCACAACTCTACCCGTATGAGCTCATTTTACCATATCATCGTATAGAACTCCTGTAAACTGTTCCTAGTCAAAAGATACATTAGAAATAGTTGTGACCATAATGTTAAATTACAACTACACCCTATTCCTGTAAATCAAAGCTTATAGGGAAGGGTATAAATAACTTTTCTTACTTAAGCATTGAAGGTTGAAAAGGAATCCCAAGATCTTCACAAAGTCCACGTAAAGCACCCTAACAAAAGGACAATAGGGATGGAAAATGCTGAGTTAGAGGAGTGGGAAGACTCAGATAATCAACCATTGAGAAATGCATCAGAGATAACTATGTGCATATATCCATACGATACAAACTAAAAATTGACACCAAATGTCAAACCAGCAATTTGATAAGAATCTTTTGTCGTGGTCTAATCATGCTTTCACAATCTAACCATATTAAGCTTCATGTAAAGAAAACAATGTAAATGGGCATCCACGTTCAATTGGACAATCACTTGATATAGAGAAAATCTTTTAATATCTATGAATGAGGGGAGGAAAAATAGAGGACCTCAGTCAAAGTAAAGAAAGTGCATGGAGTGTTTAGGTAAGCTAATTATGCATGTTGAATAAAGCTAGAATGGAAAGCAGTCTTCGTTATTTTCAAACTTTTGTACTAAAACACTATAATCAGCCAATTAGGTAAGCATAGAAGAGAAGGCCTCTTAAAAAATAAGTCTGATCAACAGAAAACTTTATAGACCTCAGGATCCGCTTGCAGATCTGCTGCATCAATAATGGCCGGAGGCTTTCCTAGTTCAGACAGCTGACTGTATATGGAGACCAGATCTGCCAATCCAAGCTCAAGAAATGACGGAGGCACAACCTTATCAAAGGATGGCTGGCAACACATCACATGTTACAAAATGAGTAAAAAGATGATAAAGGAAAGATGCCTAAGCACAAAAATAGAACGAAACAGTGCAATAAAGCCTAATGTACATATCACACTTTGCATTGGTAGAAATACAAACTTGAAGCCATAAAATCAATATCGACAAAAAGGGTCCATAGGAAAGAAAGTAGCACTTGCTAAAAGAATGAATTCACAGCCTGAAAGATGAAAAGTAATCCAGATTAGACACCATACCAAAATTTCGAGAGGATTCCGAATAAGTATGAAGTGCTTTCCTTTCTTCATCAACTCGTCGCTTAAACCAGGTAAAAGTTGTTTAGCCATATGCTATATATTCAGATAAAATTAGAACGGGAATTAGTACAGGTTGCTTGTGATGACAAATTAAATACTCAAAAGAAATCTGAAAATTAAGGTGAACAAAAAACTATTCATATTCATGTACACGCGAATACGAGAAATGTGCAAACATCAATACATAACACACTATCTTTCCTGCCTGCTCAAACAAAATAACTTACCCTTGGAGCTATGATTGATGATTGAAAGAAGAAAATGAATCTTGGACATTATAAAATAAATTGGAAAGTGTATAACAAAATCATACTCATTTTCCTTAAGATGGTCATCAGAAATGTATAATAAAATGTCAGAATTTATAATCTGCACAGATCATATAGACACATGACATGAAGGCAAGGAAACAGAGAAGGAGCCAGGGAGCTATGGAATGTCAGTTCAGTACCTTACAATATCGATACTTCTTTTCTCCAGGTCCAAAAACAATCTCTTTGACCACTTTATTTCCATCTGATTCCTGTAATCAAAGTATGGAAACTTTAACTGCAGAAATTGAAACACAATAACTTATACTTCAAGATAGCATGTATGCATGTGAGAATAGTGTGGGTTGTTATCATATAGACAACCAAACAAACATTTCTTTAAGTTTATGGTATAAGAACATTGCAAAGGTTTTGTTTCTGCCACATTTCTCTGTCATACTCACCAATTCATGATAATAATAAAGATATTAAAAAAAAACACAGTAAAAAAGAACATTGCACAATAGGTGTCAATTCAGATTGGCTGAGGTAATTGAGGTATGCCATATAAATGCTCATAATAAAGAATAACTGTTGGCAGGTCAGGTCAAGAATTGACATCACTCTCCATGTTGCATTAGTACTAATCACAATATAATGTTGCATACAAATTAAAAGGTAAGCAAAAACATACAATATCATAAATTCCAAAAGAAGAAACAGAATCCTAAAGCATACCATTTCTGAAAGGACAAGATCCGTGTATGGCCTTTGGGCACCTGTGACACGCAGAAAATTTGCATACAGCGGTTCATCAACAACTTCTGTATCATCCCTCTGCCCAAACAAATCGTTACAACTTACAAACAGATTTGCGTAATCGTGTAATGTATGAGTTGAAAAGGGTACTAAAAACAAAATAAAAACCTGAGCGAAAGAGTACATCAGGCTGGTGCTAAGAGACCGTGGCGCAGACCATGAATGAATCACCTCAATTTCTGCCATGATTATTGAGATTAGGTTCCAGAGAACCTATGCTCCAGAGAAATTACGAAGAAAACGGTTGAGTATGAGACTTGGAGACTGGCAGTGATCGACTGCCATTATAATATTTTTTACTACTTATTTGGCCCAATTACTGCAGCAGCCCAAGGTATAAAACCCTCCCTAAACCTGCTCTGTTCCGCCTTTCCTTGCCTTGCCTCTGCTCCGACCACAGCGACTCACCGCCACCACTTCTCCGCGTCTCAACGCCACCACCACGCCTCACCGACATATCGCGCCAACTGGAGCAAGTATGGAACTAATGCAATCCATTGCAAGTGTAGCTGTTGCTCCTCGCCGGGAGTTGCATGTTAAGTACTCAACTGTGTCAATGATGAAGTCGGGTTGCCTCCCGAAGAAATGTTTGGTCCCGAATGGGGCTTATAGAAAGTGCAGGCGTGTTCTTCCGATGGCATCTAGTATCCGTGCTGGAAGTGATCAAGTTGATACTGAAAGACTAACGTATAAAGATTCTGGGGTTGACATTGATGCAGGATCAGAGCTTGTCAGGCGAATTGCCAAGATGGCACCTGGAATTGGTGGATTTGGAGGGCTATATCCTCTAGGTATACTTTCAACGCATCTCTTCTCTCAATTTTGTTTTATATGGCTGCATTTAGGCATCTGCTAAGAGGTTTCTCGAGTACCTGAGACTGAAGCAACATTTCAAAACATTAGATATAGAACCTAATTTGGTTCAATTCAAATTCGAATGCATCCAAATTGTATTTTCTATGACAAGTCAAATTTGTCGGTGAATCGAAATCTGTACATCAAATTGTCTTAGATTGGCTGAGTGTTAACATTCTCATCCATGTGATAATCATGCCAGTTTGTATCATCCTTTGATCTCTTCCCATTGTCTTTTTGGCTTCTTTTGCAGGTGATTCTTATCTTGTGGCTGGTACGGATGGTGTGGTACAAACTCAAGCTGGCTTTTGAAACTGGAATCCATGATACTATTGGGATTGACCTGGTAAATGTTTGATTTTTCAGTCTTGCTTCATTTATAAGCACCATAATTGCTGAAATTATTAAATGCCTTTCAATCAGGTTGCAATGTGTGTTAATGACATTGTCACTTCTGGAGCAAAGCCTTTATTTTTCCTTGATTACTACCAGCCATCTTGACGTTGATCTTGCCGAGAAACTATGCCCTTTTGAATTGCTCGTTCATTTTTGTCTGACAAGTTTTATGATTTGGTAACATAGAGACAATTGATGTTTGGTACTTATGCAGGTAATAAAAGGTATTGTTGATGGCTGCCAACAATCTGATTGTGCTCTGCTTGGAGGAGAGGTATATCTTTGGTGGCTTTCTTTAGTGGTTAAAGGAAGAAACGAGTGAAGAAATTCTTCCAATGACCTTGTCCATTATTCCGTAATTGTAGCGATTTGTAAAAGTTCATGTTTCAATAATGACCAAGAGCACTTCATGGCTGTCTACCCCTACGATTTTTCTTATTTCTGGAGTAAATCATGTTAGAATTAATTGATGTGAATGATGCAAATCAGTTGTTGTTGCATAGTTTTAGGGAATCAGTTTTCAGGAATGTTTGAAGAAACACTAGTTGAAATAATCTATTATAGGAAGTTTTGCTCTTGCACTGAAACTGACCAATTTTATTCTATGGTTCATACAGACTGCCGAGATGCCAGACTTTTATGCTCATGGAGAGTACGATCTTAGTGGTTTTGCAGTTGGCGTTGTTAAAAAGGACTCGGTAATTGATGGGAAAAACATTGCGGTTGGAGATATGCTCATTGGTCTTCCGTCAAGTGGAGTTCATTCAAATGGATTTTCTCTTGTTAGAAGGTTTGCTACTTACTTAAACAGATGAAACAGAGGCGCTTTCATTGTTTGTCATTGATGTAGACACAACAAAGATCTTCATATAACTAAAAAAGCTCTATTTTTTCATCATATCCACAGGGTTCTCAAGAGAAGTGGTCTGTCACTAAACGACCAACTTCCAGGAGGATTTTTGTCATTAGGTGAAGCTTTAATGGCACCCACAGTAATATACGTTAAGCAGGTAATGCCTTTAGCATACTTAGTCTTACATTTTTTTTATTTTCACTTGTCATTGAGGGAGCTGCTAACATAACAAGCCCTACATCTTGTCGATAAGGTGCTTCACATTATTAGCAAGGGAGGAGTGAAGGGTATAGCCCATATCACAGGTGGTGGTTTCACAGATAATATTCCAAGAGTCTTCCCAAAAGGCCTCGGGGCTTCAATTCGCAGGGACTCTTGGGTAGTTCCTCCAGTATTCAGCTGGATTCAAGAAGTAAGATACTCTACGACATTTGTCATTTTTTGTCATGCCATTTCTTTGTCCACAGTAGTTTACATTCTCGTTCACTTAACAGACTGGAAGAATAGAGGAAGCTGAGATGTTCCGTACGTTTAATATGGGGATTGGAATGGTTCTAGTTGTTGACAAGGAGGCTACAAGTAGAATATTGGAGGACGGAAGTGAATGCTATTGCATTGGTGAGGTTGTAAGTGGTGAAGGAGTAACCTACGTATAATATGCACAACTGTGGCAGGAGCACAAGTTTTCTTTAGTGAATTTGGAGAGAGCTACTTAACATGGTATTGTCTTTCATGGGATTGTTGTACATTAGTGAGACTTGGGTGTTTTTTCTAAACAATCTCATGTGGAAGTGTCCCAGTCGTATCCAAAATATTGGGTCGGGATGAAAGTGGTTAAATTCTACTTATTCAATTTCTTTTTTCCTTAGCTACAAACCTGTGCTCTTTCTTCCTTAGCATTCAATCACCTTTTCCAATTGGGAAAAAGTGAAATCAGTATTTGTATTAGGTGGTTGGTCACAGCAACTGATACTGGGGGCACAGGTATCCTCACGTGGGGATTTCTGTACATGTTCATCATTGAACGACAAAGTCTGCTGCATGTCTTCCTGTTTAGCAAGCTTGTTCAGACAGAGGTGAAAGAAGCTTGTGTGTCCTTGTGTTTGTCAAGCAAGCTGATCCAGATATCCAGGTGTCACGGCTTAATGAATGCGGTTCATGTGAGTAAAGGGCACTTGAGCTCTGCTATCTTCACCATGGATGCGTACTTGCACTGGTTGTGAGTGAATCCGTGAGAGCTGAGCAGCTGATGCTCGTTCTTATTACTGCCTGCTATGCATTTTTCTTTACACTTCACCTGCAGCAGTCTCTGATAGTTTCTGCTCGAGTTTGGTTTTCTTGTTGATCACTGGATTTAGATCTGGGATGGTTTTATGTGACATATCTATCTGGTTTTCTGATTATTAATGCATGACCCAATTTGTTGGTGTTTTGAGTCTTCATTTGGTACCGCATAGGCCAATTTAGGCTGTTCCTGTATTTTAGATTCTCTCCTTTGTGGAGATTAACAAGGAACTATTCCTGAAGCTGATCAGCAGTCAAAATGGCTATTTGGTTGGATACCTAGAGCTTAAAGTCTATTGAAGATACTCAGTTTTGCTCAATTTTGCTCAGTTTTTGCTCAATTTTGAAGCCTATCAGTTCGGATCTACCTCATCTATATGATAGCTGTGTTTTTTATTCAGCCTCTCTTCTTACATGGTCTACCATCTGTGTAACTTCTTTTTGATAACGTGGTTTTATTGGATATCTGGTACGCTATTGCTAACACAAGGGATGGAGATAATAGATAGGAAACACATTCAGATAAACGACCAATCGTCTAGTCATGTAACTTTGTTAGTTACAATTTTTGTAATGTTTCATTGTATGTAAACTGATTCATTTTTTAAGGTAAAAAATGCATATAGATGGCCACTAACACTAAGGTAAATGTTTCGCTTATAAATAAAATAAACCTGAATTAAGTAGAGTTAAGTTGAAAAATATGATGTAATTCGTGGCATTCAAATAACAAAAGAATGTTAAGTTGCTAACAACACGATCTTAATCCAACATTATACAAATAGTAAAATGACATCCAAATAGCAGAAGAAATTCCTCGTGAAAAAAATGAGAAAATTCCTTTCAGTTCTAATTCCTTGTGAAGGGAGTTGATTTACTTTAAATTGTGCTTCGTATTGTACATTCATGATGAATCACTTCGCTCATTACAAATTAATTTCCAATTTGAAAGTTTAGACTAACATTAATTTACTCCTTTTACAACTCCCCCTCTATTTTCAAGTTGCCATTTTCTGTGTAATATGAGGTAAATATGCACATTATTGAATATTTCGTGTTCAACTATCTTCGTAATTTACTTTTTCTTATTAAAACTCGAGACATTAAAACTTAGATAATGCTTTCACTCTATGAAATTTTATTAGATTTATTTTTAATACTGTTTATCATTTTATTTATATGAAAGTGAAGATATTGATGAAAACAAATTTTGAAACAATACTCCCTCTGTCTCATTACTTTTGGGCACTTTACTTTTTTCACAATTTTCAATAATCAGGAACAATCGATAAAATTTGAACGATATAGAGAAGGTTAGCATGACCCCTGCGCAAGGATGACATGCACAAATCGAGAAATAGTCCAAAAAAATTTCCAACTGTATTTTTTGTTTGGAAACTGATGGAGGTGCCAATTTTAAAGTTTTTATTGTGTGTATATGCAAAACTTAATGCTATCTATTAATTTTTTGTGTATGTTGATGTTAGGACTTTGTACACATAATTGTGTATGCCTTGATTTCTCTTTATTGGTAGGAATAATCTCATCTCAACCCATTAGTTTATACATAGATGAGTTGTCTTGTCTTTAAATACAAGATCACAAGAAAAAACATGAGAAAAGAATCGGAGAAAGTCTCATAAAGAGGAAAAGAATGATAATGCATTATTCTTAGAGAATTCTTGCTCTTTGATCTTTTGTTCACTTGGAGTTCGAAAAATAATTGCACATATTTGTCAACTAATCTTCATTTTATCCTAAAACATATTTGTTCCGAATTAAATTCAGGAAATAAATAAAATGTTAAGGAAAGTGTCTTTAATTATATTCTTTTCAAGTTTATATAAAAATTCTTCAGTCCATACGTGTTTGATGTAGCGAGTAAAACCAACAATTTGTGAGATGGAGTATTGTACTTTTACAATTTATGGTAAAACTAATATTTCCACTTTGTTAGTTTTTAGTGTATAGCCCGTTGGATTGAGATTGAACCGTTAATATTTGCAATTTACTACTCCCTCCTCCGTCCCACACTAAATTACATTAAAAAAATTACGATTTTCAAGAAGTATATTTGACCGTTAATATGTTTAACTACATATAATAATAAAAAATAAAAAGTTGATATTTAGAACTACTTATTACGACGAATCTAACAATATCACACATGATAATATTATTGTTGATATATCAATTCAAATATGTGGTCAAAGTTTAATCATGTTGACTGTCAAATATTAAGTGTGCAATTTAGTTTGGGACAGAGGGATTAGCTCAGATCATAGTCGAGCAACGAAGGACAATGATACCATGAGCATCGTCAAAGGTAGGGTTGGAGATGTTGAGTGCAATGAAGACTCTTATTGTTGGTGTCGCCTCAATTTGTGAACGGAATGAGAAATACGAGGAAGGATCGTTGGAGAGGAGGAAGTCGATGTCGGTGAGGGATCGATCAGAGAATTTCAAACACGAACACAATTTCAAGAGAGAGACAGAAGAATCCAAGAAAAAATTCTAAAATTAGTTAGGGATAAATTCGTCTATCAATTTCTTTAATGACGGATAATTTTTATTTAACGTCCGTCTTGAGATCTAGATTAAAGTTTTTTAAAGTCAACATCAATCTTGGATATGGTTGTACTTTTGAAAAAACTAGAATCACACCTGCACTTAGGCCATGTTCTCTTAAATTTAATTTTGATGAATTGAATTGATATAAACTGAACTAAAATAAAATAAGTGTATTAAAATAGTAATAATTGAATAAATTAAAATAAATTTTATCGAATCAAAATTGAATTGAAAGGCAAATATTCTCAAGAAGGAACTAAAATTTAACTAAACATTTTATAAAATCAATCATTGCTTGCAAACAAACAATACATTAGAATAATTTCCTATCACCATTTTCCTATGCAGACCAAGCACAATCCCTAATAACTGTAGTAGTATTAACTGTTAATTAGTATTTCATAGAATCATGGTGTTGCTATATCACGCCATGTATTTTACTAGGTTACGCCCTAATATGTATATACACGTGTAATATTAATTTAAAATTTTAAAAAACAATTAACCACTTTTCCCTG
>JAULKJ010000008.1:7705729-7720166 GCA_032355405.1 Rubia balearica
GTTTGGTGGCCTTCTCCCCTTGGCGTCAACATCGGGGCAGGTGCCCTCTCCTGCGTCAGTTCTCCATTGTCACCTGGTTGTATGGATCTTCCGGTATTTTTGCCTCCATCCTCTCTAAGCTGTGTGGGTACTAAAAGATTGTTTACGATTCACACAGTCGGCGCCAATGTTAATACCAAAATTTGTTGTATATCCGATGATGATCCATGTCAGCCCAATATCCACCTGAATCTACAAGATAGGCAGAGAAAGGTCATGCAGGAAGGCACAGGGTTGTACCCACTCCGACGCTCCCGTTAGCCATAGTGGTCATGTGGAAGCGTATCGAAATGAATAGTAGACTGATAAGAAAATCTTACCTTGTGCCCAACACTTTTCCTCGTTATATGTGATTTGGTGGCTGATTGGACTAGAACTGTCCCATCAGCATCCGCATGTCACCAACCATCTGACGCCTTGTCCAGGTAGAGTCCCCGGCGGGCAGGGAGCGCCTTTGGAAGGAAAAATGCTTATCCCTATTGGTCCGTTTGGACCTATACGTTTGCTAGTCCTTGTCGGGCCATTTTGGCCCATGACTTATCAAGTCCCCCCAGCCAATAGCCTGACCAGGTAGGTGAACCTGCAGATGAACCAATTATCTACTCTCATTCATTATATGACATCTACTCACTTGAATTCCTTCCTGCAAAGATCTTCACATGCTATATTTGAACTAGACATCTCTCGATCTAAACTCTCAACAAACCAAAACTCCAACACAATAAAAAGAACACAAAAAATGCTAGAGATAAAGAAATAGCTGAAGTGCAAAGCTTCTGTCCGACGTAAAATTGTAGCACTTTCTGATCTCCGAATTTGTTTTCCACCATTCAGATTGTAGAAAAATGGCCTGGAGACATCCTGCCAAAATTCCAGCCCAATCCAACGATCGAATTTTGAGAAAACTCAAATCAACTAAAGTTACGCCAGAAAATTCCAAAAATCTCTTCTTCACTCGATCTTATGTCTCTTAGATCTCCTTGCTTCATTCGATTTAGCTCTGATACTAGTTTTTGGTGATTTTAACCTCGACCTTCACCTTGTCAAAGATTTAAAATCCCTCATTTACTCCCAGGACAAGACACGATCAATAATCAAAAGAACAAACACAAAAATTTTAACGTGGAAACCCAAACCGGGAAAAACTATGGGAACCAAACAATTCCAATCGACTAGAAAATAGAAAGAATCGTACAAAGTACGTTCTTATGTCTCAACATACAATGTCGCACAACTGCTCAATCTATCTCCTTCTTACCAACTATCAAACAAGCTCTAACCAATCACCTTATTCACCATAGTTAAAGAGTAAGAACACTTCACAAGTGTCTCCTCTCTAACTCTCTCTAAGGTGGTAACTTTTGGCAATAGTACAAACACCTTCTATTTATACTAAAACCCTTAAACCCTAGATAAAATCCTATTGGACTTCTAGCTCATAAAATATTAAACCCTAAACCAATTCTAACTATATTTTGAATTTTAGGAGGCATACCAACAACTTTAACTAGCGGTTGGAGTTGTGCCTTTTGCTTTCCACTAGCTAAAGTAGTTAAGAACAATGATTTAGCTAATTCATTAGAGATGGTCTAAAGCATCCACTATGAAAGGGAATTTAAGGATCACTTCTTAAGTTTTACATCACTATTTTCTTCTTAAAAAATTAAGAAGTAACTCTTAATAATGGACAAACATGTAAGATATTTTCTTATAGAACCCGTATTTCATTTATAAGAGACAGTCAATGACAATTGATATTCATATATTATTAAGTCAATTCACATTAAAAGAGATACCAACTCTTTAAGTAAGGAACTGCTCTTTTTGAAGGACCGGTCAATAATGATAGTTTCTTAATAGAATGCTCCCTAAGTGCATTGAATAATTATCATTGTGGATGTTCTAAAAAACCAATTTTTAAGATTGGCGAGTTCAGCTTGGCATTGTAATATCCCTACTTAACTCTCGTGTATTTTTATTTTTCTAAAATAGAAAATGTAAAATCTACTATATTATAAAAGAGACAATCTAAGTTCTACAGTGTTTTTTCGCTTGCAAAGCTTTAGCTAAAAACACAGCGTTTTGGTCTTTTTTTCTTCCACCCGTTTCCTCATCATCTTCTCTCTTTCCATCATGCTTAACACTTATCTTCCCTTATCAGACCTTCTTCAAGATTCTTCCCCTTCCCCCTTTCACCAGCCTACTTTGTTAACCTAAACACATTTTGGCTTCTTCTTCTTTACTCTACTTCTTGCTTTTCAGGAATTACATTAATCTTTCCGACTGGGTTTTGTGGATTTAGATTCTACCCAAATTTCTTTGTTCGAAATTGGATATTGATTGCTGCTCCACCATTGCCAAATGGGTGAGTAAAAGAATTGTCATGAGGGCATCAAATCAGCGGAATAATTTCTTTAGTCTTCTGTGGCGATAAAACTGCTCCAATCTTCTATTTCCTCGGTGCTCGTCTTCTCCTGTAATTCCCCGCGAACCCTAAACCCTAGCTTTGCTCATGTGTTTATATTCCTTTATTGTTTGATTTATGTATTTGAGTTGGTTTTTAGAAATGATCTGCTCCTACTGATTTCATCGCTTCTAATGTAGCGCAAAGTTCATCACCAAGGAGTGGAATGTTCTGCTTATGGAGCCGGTAGCATTTAGCTACAAATTGATGGAGGTGATTCCATTTTTGGGGGTATTTTCTCACTTTTTCTCCTAATAAATTCAATCGATGTCATGTTGAATTCAATATTTTGTATGCTTTTTCCTATTCAAGTGTTTTCCCGTTTAGGATTAGCACACAAGGTGTTTGATTATTTGTCTCATAAAATTATTAGATTTTTTCATTTGTTGATTTCAGGGTTGAAAGTTGAAACAGAATAAGCTGTTAAGAAATTTAGTAATGTCTACGACGGGGATGCAGCGTCTTGTGAATTGGTGAATTGGTGAATTAATGAAACTGCGCACCAGAAGGGTATCCCCTGGTACTTTAGGTTACTTTTTTTAATGAATTAATTGATGTGGATGTGGATGTAATGTAGGGATGCTTCAACATATTATTGTTGAATTGGTGATGTGAAGGCTCCTCTTAACTGGTTGTTGTTTCTGCTATCGATCCCTAAACCCTTTCTGTCACTCCTTCTGATCCCAATCTATGTATGCTATGCATATTGTGGTCACTTCATTTCATTTTTTACTTTTAGTGCTAATATTTCAATCTTTATGATTTGAACAAGGCGAACTATCAATGTCTCTCTTGTTTTGCAGACCTTGAATGAGTTGGAGAATACAATTGTGTCATCTCCATTAGGTTTGAAACCTAAACCAGTCAACCAAAAATTGATTGCTTCTATCCCTCCATAAGAATTTCATCCAATTCTCTCTTCTCTTATAATATGATAGGCATAGAATTTGTTGTTTATAGCTCATCCCTTGTTCATTAATTTTCCAATTAACATTTTTAATTTGAATAAGAAAGTTGGCAAAGGAGCATATGCAGCTGTTTTAACCCAATTTGACGTAGCTGCAAATATTTCACATATGCTTCTGCAAAGGATGATATGAACTATGCAGAAGCATATGTAAAATATTTTTGCCATTGGTTATTTAACCGTTGCCTAAATAACATGGAGTTGATGGTTAAGAATGTTGACAGAACTGCTATTATCAGACTTAAAATGGTAGCCTCAAGTGACTTCTAGCCATTGTCTTACATGCTATAGAAATTCTTTTCAAAGCATTTGAACTTAAGAAATTCGATAACAAGGTATAATGGGAAATCGACTTGGCTTTAGAACACAAAAAGTTATGCTACTAAGTTGCTTATTCAGAAACGGTGTAACATACTCCCTCCGTCACACTCTAATTGCTTATTTACTTTTTAAGAGTCAAACTTTGTAAACTTAGACCCTAAATATAAATTAATATATAAATAATAAATATACCATGTGAAATATTGTTAGATTTGTCTTTAACATTTATTTTCCAAATATTAATTTTTTTATAGGGTATTATTATAAGTAACTAGAGATATTTATGGTCAAACATGCTCATTGAAGACCTTGAAAAAGTAAATAAGCAATTTAGAGTGGGATGGAGGGAGTATAACCTTGTGTCTTCTAACGCCTCTTTATTTGTTTTGCTATGCACTTGAGTGATGAAGTATTCAAGAAACCTTTCATTGTGTACAACTACCCAAAACACATTAAAGGCTTCGATATGAAGTTTCATGAAGATAATACTCCCTCTGTTCCAACAGTTTTGGCCTATTTACTTTTTCAGGGTCTTCAATGATCATGTTTGACTGTTAATATCTTTAGTTATATGTAACAATTCCGCATAAAAATTTGATACTTAGAAAATAGATGTTAAGATGAATCTAAAAATATCTCACATGATATTTTTATTATAAATATTTTAATATATATTTGTGGACAAAGTTTACCAAATTTAACTTGGAAAAAGTAAATAGGCCAAAACTGGTGGGACGGAGGGAGTAAGTCACTTGCAGCTATCTATGTGTTGGTTACCAATGTATTTTCTCTATTTACAAGGCAAGCATTATTATTAGATATGTTATTCAAAAAACGGTCTGCTATTCTATGTGTATGATCAAGTATGGTTTTTTCATTATATTCAAATAGGAGAATTGATGGGAGGAAGCCAAAGAGAGGAGAACTATGAGGTTCTTTAAAAAAAAGGTACTATTCATTTACTTGGTTGTTTCCTTGCTTGCTTGATCCTATATAGTTGGTTAAATGCGCGGTGGTTCTCTTTAAAGAAAACTATAAAATTTTCCAATGAATTGTAGAATACTAGAAATGAGTCTGCCACTCGAACCATACGAGTGGTATCCTAACCGGAAACGCTATGGGTCATTTTCACACTGTAGATTTGGTCAAGGCTTTGAAAGGATGATGATTTTTGCCACTGGGATTGAGAACAATAGAGATGTCATTCCCTTCCCAAGATACCCAGAAATAGTAGATAATTTAAGGTAAAAAACAAGGTAATGGTCACCTTGTAATTTTTGGTTTAGCTCATGCTTAACATGTGCATTTTTCAAATAGAGTTGCTTTTGCTGTGTTGGATAGTAACTTTTGTTGCAGTAATTTCTTGACCATAATTGGATATTCTCTAGAGTACACACTTCCTGCAAAGTAGGACTCTGACAATATATGCTAGAAAATAAGTATTCTAATGTGAAAGTTGCTTTAGCATTTCAATATTTTCTCCCATTTCCTTCCTCCATACTGTAATCATCAATTGAACTTGTGAAAATGCTCTAAATGGGATTTGAAAATTTTGAAGCTCGTAATTAATCTGGTTTTTAAAAGTAGCAGAGAGCTTGCAAAGTTAGGATATTCATGCTTTGCCATCAAGACATTTCTCTGCTTTTTTGGACTCATAGTTAAGTTTTCTAAATGGATTAACACAGCAAGGTTACTAATACCATGGAGCGAATCCATTTTACCCATAATGGGTACAAATGGAGTGATTCTATTTTACCCATAATGGGTAAAAATAGAGTGCTTAAACATTTACGGGAAACTAACATACTTTACAGAATGCTTCTTATTACCGCTATATCACTGATATATGCGTCATAATTTTGTAAGCAGTGTTCTTTAATGTTTCATAAACGCGAGAAAACTAATTTAGGTCACTACATTCCACAACTTTCTTCATTGTTAATAGAGCACAACAAAAAAAATAGAAGAACAAACCTCTCTGTTAATTTAATTTTTCTATCTCTTTTAAATATAGTTTTAGCTTTCCAATAATTTGAGTGGTTGGTCTAGAAATTTCATGTACCTGAGTCAAAACCTTCCAAACTTCAAACTTTTTCATTGGTTTGAAAATTCTACAGTCAGCTCGAACTTGGTATTGTTTGTTTTTGCTCCGATATGTGTATTCAAGCTCTAGAAATGTGCTCTTTTGTAAGATAGTTATTTTTTCTAAGGTAGTTATCCTCTTTGTATTCAGCCTCTCTCTAGATTCTCTCAAATTGTAAAGTGTTATTCAAATGTTCAGTTTGAGATACACCTACTGTAACATGCCAAACTTGTTTCATTTGTGGACATCACTCCATTGTATATTACACCATTTAAGAAGCATGTTAAGTGACTTGTCATCTTATGACATTAATTGCTTTGCAAGTTTGATGATGCCTTACTTCCTTTTTTTATCTTTTAAAGAAGTTGAGTATTCACCGAGAAAGAAATGAAAGAGATAGAGGAGTTTGGTGCCTACTGCCAGTATTTCCTAGCTTGAATCTGTATATACGGCTACTTAAAGTAAACATGGTACTTGGATGACCCTGACATTTGAAAAAGAGCTTGGTACATTTCATGTGTTACTAGATATGCAAGAGTATTGAATATGACAGCAATGCTCACTGTTTTTGTGTGTTTAAATTGATGCGGGATGAGAAAGAGGTATAGAATATGGAACTGAATAAACCTGATCAGAAATGAAAAAGAAAAAGACCATTTAGGATGAAAAAGAAGAAGAAGGGTTGTTTCTAAACTATACTTCGGAGTAGGCTCTTTGTTCTATAAGAAAATGGGTCAAGAAATGCAGCGTACTGATTTCCATTTTACAGCAAGAAATAAAATTGTTCCTGAACAATCTCCATATCTTCATCCATATCTCCCAAACTGTATTAAGAGGACAAAGCATCATCTCAACAAACAACATACCAGTAACGAAAGTTTAGAAAGTTCTGATGTAGCTACGCGTATTTATTCATTAACTTCTAAAACACAAAATTTTCAATCCGATTCGACAGCCTGTGCAGCGTGCGGGCTTGAGAGAC
Organism: Rubia balearica; assembly: GCA_032355405.1. NCBI lineage: Eukaryota > Viridiplantae > Streptophyta > Magnoliopsida > Gentianales > Rubiaceae > Rubia > Rubia balearica. The sequence continues at coordinate 7,712,586 of JAULKJ010000008.1, forward strand.
CTAGTAACAAACTTAAGAGAGAATAGATGCTGCTGATTCTTTCTTATCCTGTTGCAGGTCTGCCACAATGACAACCGCCCCCATCTTGTAAGGAGAACCAAACCATAAAAGAGGAATTAAGGACTACAACATGGATGAGAATTCATCCCTCTGCTCCTACAATCATGATCGCAACGAAGGATTTCTGGTCGAAAGGGTTTATTTGGAGAAGAGGTCTCATGACGGAGGACTGCTCATCAATATCCCTTTGTATCATATTTATTACCATACTAAACAATTTATTTCCTATGGTAATATTAGCTCACTCTTACATCTTTTCACCCCAAACTCAATCAAAGGTCCGACCAGCAATAGTTCACAAGAGGGCTTGAGACTACTAGTAGGAACACTTTTGTTCTTGTATAGTTTAGAAGGGTTCTTCATAAAAATTGTACTCCCCCCAGTCCTTCACATAATCTTTTTCACGATTTTCAAGAAACATGTTTGACCGTTAATATGTTTAACTACGTATAATAACGACAAATAAAAAGTTGATATTTAGAAAGTACTTAATATGACGAATCCAACAATATCACATATGATACTATTATTGTTTATATATCTATTCAAATATGTGGTCAAAGTTTGATAATGTTGACCGCCAAATAGTAAGTGTGCAACTTTTACTGGGACAGAAGGAGTAATTACTTTTAGAGTGGGTCTCTTGACTGACTGCATGTCCATAAGTACACTGCATTTATTAAATTACATATTAAATTTATTTAAAAAATTATATTATATATTTTTATGTTTTCACATTCAAATACATATTATAACTTGTTTTAACATTTAAAATACAATATTTCAATTTTATAAAAAATTACAACCTTTAAAGTAAAACCCACTGGAGACTGTCCATAAATTTATGAAAAATCCGCCTCTTACTTTTATATAACTCTATTTATTAAGGGTCTAGGGTACCCAATAAATTATACCTCCACACATTTAACCCCACCCCCACCCAACAAAAAAAAATTGTACCAAAAAAATAGTTTTACCCTTTTCCCCCCGAAAAGCTGATCTTACAGTGGTATAGCTCATACTAGGGGTGGCAAATGGGTGAACTGGTCAAATACAGGTTGAGTAAAATGAGTAATTAAAAATATGAGTATGACCAATTTTGATCCTTTTTATGATGAGTAAAAAATGGGTCCGGTCAAAACGGGTCAAGTTGAAACCAGCTCAACCCGTGGGTTGAAAGTCATTTAACTCACGGGTTGAAAATGGGTAAACCCGCGGGTTTCAATATATATATAAACCCATATGGATTTATGTATAAATTCATATGGGTAAAACAAACGGGTTTCAACCTATATATTGACTTACATGGGTTTATATACCAACCCATATAAGTAAACTCGCGGTCAACCCCTTGACCCAAGCCGATCAACCCATATTTTCCAATTGCCTATTTGACCCATTATCTATTTTATCCATGCCCATACGAATTTAAAATTAGATAACCCGCTTAATGTTATGAACCAAGAAAAGTAAAATGAGCAAAAAAGTAATTTGTAGCACAAGGGTGAGATTCAGAGTTAGACGAGAAAGAATTGAAGAAATATATTGAGATGAGAAGATTATGAAATCAGTTTTTGATCTTAACACTCGGATAAACCTCTAGAATCTAGTTCTAATCTATTTATACCAGCATAAGAAGGAAACCGCAACCAACGAAATGCAACCAGTGTCTCTTTTTTGTGCCCACCTTAACTGCTCGGGTTCTCCGATTCTACCCATCTTCAAAGGAGTTGAACTACCCATTCTACCATTCAAATCGTAACACTCAACCCGCGGGTTACGGTCTATTTTGCCACCCTGCCTATCGGCCCACTGCCTCAGTGCCGCTATAGTCATACTGTAGTCAAATTTTCATTCCCCGCGCTCTCTTTACACAGAGGATACAAAAACACGCACACAGTAGTTTTCTTTCACCGAAAATTCTCAAACATCTTCTACATTTTGTTCTTTCTGCCTCCCCACTATTCGAGACCGATTCAGGTATGTCGATGTTCTCCACTTACTTTCTATTCGTCGATTCTCATCTTCTGCACTTACACAATTCTGAAGCAAAATCGAATTTACGTTCTAAGATTACTCACATGCTCGATTCCTATGAATTTAATGGTTATAGTCACGCTTTTTCACTATTTGTTACTGTAATAGCATAATTGATTTCACGCGCTTAGAGGTATTCAATTTCACTGACTATTTGTTGCAAATTTTGGTTAAATGCAGAATCAATTCATTTAGTACGCAGAAATGTCGAAAATTAGAGTGTGCGCCTTATTCAGGCCTCTTAATTCAAAGGAACGAGCAGATTATGGTGATAAAATATGCGTTCAGGGTGTAGACTCCCAATCCTTTGCGTTCAAGGTTTTAATTTGTCCGGACATTACTTTCATAGATTATTGTGTCAAATGAGTAGCTCATTTGATTATTTGTTTTCTTTTGTGAAATCAAATTGTTGTAGGATGAGAAGGAGGAGTTCGAGTTTGGATTTGATAAGGTTTTCTATCCAGGATCTCCGCAAGCTGATGTGTATGAGTTCCTGGCTCTACCTATGGTTCAGGGTATGCCATCATTTTGTTTAGGCCTTTCAGGGTGAAATGATTACTACTATTCTACTAGTGTATATTGTGACACAAGCTAAGACTCAAATATAATGGAAAATAAGCTGATACGGTTTGTATACTATACTGTAGTATTTTATGATCACTTGATTACGAGGTTGGAAAAGACAATTGGAAGTAGTATGTACGATTTTCTCTTTTGTTGTGTAATCATGTTTTGAAATGACAAAACTAATGGCTTACATTAATTTGTCACTCTTATTATGCAGGTGTTATTAATGGAACAAATGGGTCAATCATCACTTATGGACAGGTAGTCTCAATCCATTCCGGGTCATATGCCTCTCTGCATGTCAATTTGTGGTGTTGCTATTCAAATTTATTCAGTGTCCCATGCCACAGCATTATTAGGAAGCAAAGTTGTTTTTCTTACCAATTTTACCATGTACTATCATAATGGGTACTGGCGATATTACATTAACTATCAAGCACAAGGTTCCGCAGAATAACAGTTTTGTTGAAAGGATCCAACAAAAGTTGCTTTTGTTTCTATGTTGAGGCTTTTCATTTATATTAATGCAAAATATTAGGGCTCTAATTTGTGTGGTATTTGTTCTTCTATGTCTGAAAAAGAGCTGAAGTGTTTCGAGTGTATGATGTTATTTGTGATTGTTAAAATCATCAAATTCTCTCTATCATTCTCTGTACATATACGTATGTAGTTGATAGGTGTAGATCCTCCTATGTAAATGTGATTAAATCAGATTACTTAGGTATAGAGTTCAAGTAATAGGATTGTTGAACTTGTTTCTTCTCAATGTACTACTGCAGCATAGTTATTCTCATTCTCCTGCTGCAGTATACTTTTTTATATTTGAATTGATCATCTGTTGTAAAGGCACTAAATATTCCTATACCTCTATCAAACAGCTGACTTCCATCCTTATCTTTTTGAAAATTGTCTTGTAATCCTTCTTTGTTTCCTTCCAACTTAGAACCATGCAATGTAATTTCCTTAGATTTGACTTCTGGAATTACATCGGCCACTGAACTTTTGCTAGAGTGACTCATTCAAGCATATTTTAGTTATGCAACGTAGACTGTGATTTGTGGTATTTAAAGCAAAATTAGCTGCACTTCTATCAATAAGTGGTGGCAACCTGTGTCGCTTTAAAGTTTTGCTCCTACAATGGAAGAATCAGGAATTAGGATGATAACACTAATGGGCCTGTTAAATATACACCCTATACTATTTAAATTGTGATTTTTCTTAGTTTCTTTCTTTTTGTTTCTATATTCTTCTTTTGTGTTGTCTTCATCAGGTCTTATTTTAAGGTGGATGTTTTCTGTTTTGTTACTTTTACATGCACTTCATCTTTATTATAGGCAGATGTTGGTATTTTTATTTAATTACATGTGTAAACTATGCATTTTTCATTTTCTACATAATATTTTGGCTGACTGAGACTGAGAGGAACAAGTTCAAATTCGAATCCTTAAATGGGGATAACATTTGATCACCATACATATCTGTAGGGGTCAATTTCTAATATAAAACAGTTGTTCAACTTCCCTAGCTTAATGATCATAATTGTGAGTGATGAGATTGTCTTAGCTCAGCTTGTCTATGATATGTGATGGTCAGAATGTTTTTTTCTGAAATACTTGAGCACCGGAACTGATAGAGTTTTTGTGTTTAATCCACGTACAGACAGGAGCTGGAAAGACCTATAGCCTGGAGGTAAGGAAATGATGCTACAATTTTTACAGAAAATTAGAAAGTTAAATATTTTATGAGGAAATGCATTGAGGTTTCACGGCTTTAGGGTCCTAGCATAATGAATGAAGACATGGAAAAGAAAGGACTTCTGTCAAGAGTGGTGGATGGCCTTTTTGATGGTCTCAAATTTTCTGGTCAAATGAACAACAGCGTCATTAAATTGTCAATGGTATCTGGAAATATTCTTCGACTTCTGTATTTGAAATTGGTGTTTCATTTCAAAGATTATTCATTCATCTGCTGTTAACTATGGTTTGAATCTTACAGGCAGAGATATACATGGAGAGATTGAGGTTGGAATTGCTTAGGTTTTAAGAATGGAACTTATCCAACCGTTGCGGCAATTTTGATGATGATAGAACTGATAACATGCAGGGACCTGTTTGATTTATCAAAGGATAATATCAAGATTAAGGAGAATAAACAGCAGGGCATAATTCTTAGTGGAGCTACCGAGGTAACACTAAAGCATCAATTGGTACTTCAGCTCTTGCTATATCTAAGTAAAAGTAAATGATATTGTCAGCTAAGGAAATCCCTTCTTTAAGTTGTGGTGTAAGCCAAGATGGTTTAGTTGCAATTGGTGAGCTGTTGGTTTTTTCTTGATGCCTTTGACTCCTGTGTGCTTAGTCATCAACATTGTTGAGCACTTTCGTAACCAAAACTTATTACTTACTTGGTGTGTCCTCATTCCTTTACCAAGCAGTGCAAGTCTTTGATAGGCTGAATGCAATGAGTTCGCCTTTTTATGATTTTTAATGTGAACAATCATCAATTTTTCCTTATATTCTTGCATCAAAGAACAAGCATATGCCCTCTTGATTTGTAAGTGTCTTGCATAATACTTCTTCCTTTCCGTTATATCAGAAACAAATCCCTCCCCGATATGTGAGTAGAAACTGTTCTTACGACTTGTTATTTGCCCCTCTTCTCGTCTGCAGATAAAAATTTTCACTTCAGCCGAAGCATTGCAAATTCTACATGTAAGATGTCAATTCCTGTAATCTTTGATAAATTAGCATGTAGCTGTTTATGCAGACAATTTTTTGCAGAGTGGGATTGCTAACAGGGCAGTTGGAGAAACACGTATCCACTATTTGCTTCCAACAGTCTTCCTGTCATGGATGCCTTACACTATTTTCATGTTCAACACCTTGTTTAACTTAAACAATGCCAGAAATGAATATGGCAAGCAGCAGAAGTCATTGTATATACATATTTACAGTCCAGCAGGGGATCAATATTGAGACAAGGTATACCTTATTAATTAATTTGAGGACTTGAATAAATGAATTGGTTAATCAAGTCTTAAATCCGTGAAAGGTGGAAATCTGGGAAGTTGATCCTTGTGGACTTGGCCGGTTCTGAGAAAGTTGAAAAAACTGGTGCTGAAGGTAGAGTACTCGAAGAAGCCAAGACCATTAACAAATCCCTTTCAGCTCTTGGGAATGTAATAAATGCTTTGACTGGCGATTCACCTGGAAAAGCAAATCATATTCCTTATCGAGATTCTAAGCTCACACGACTCCTACAGGATATGCTTGTTAGTTTTTCGTCTTAATCTATGTCTGTTCAGCGTTGCCACTCTTTTTTGTGTCTACTTACTTTGGTCTATAGGGAGGTAACTCCCAAACAGCTTTGCTGTGTTGCTGCTCTCCAAGTCCTTCAAATGCCTCGGAAAGCCTGTCCTCCCTTCGTTTTGGAGCAAGGCATGCATTTTGATGCTTTAGTTGGTTTCATCATTTACTTGAGAGTTTTGCTAAATGTTTGGCATTCTTTCTGCAAATTACTCTTTTTGCAGTCTTCGTTTTCTTTGTACTGTAGTTTGAATTGAAGTGAAGTTTTCTGTTTCGTTTGACAGAGCAAAGCACATAAAGGCATTAGTGCATGCCAAATGCGCGGAAGGCGCAGATACCAAAAAACTTGAATCCCTTTCTCTGAATAAGGATGAACGATGTGAGAGAATACTTGCTAAGGTCTGATTTGATTGCACTTTTCAATATTACCTTTCAGACTGTTTTCTCTGACTCGGGTTTCCAATTATGTAGTTGAAAGAGCAATTAACATCAGAGATAGTTGATCTACTAGAAGAGCTGTTTCTACTGGAAGGAATACTTTTTGACCCCAGTTCTGTTGGAGAGTTGGAATCTGCTTATGAAGACATAACCTCTAAGACAATTTTATCACTGCAAGAAGCTGTGATGGAGCAGAGTGCAAGGCTTGAAGGGGTAAGGTTAAATTACTTGATGTTTCTCGATATGTTTTGCTACAGTGGGGCTAAAATTACACTAGCTTCAGAACAGTTACAAAAACAAAATGAACCTTTTTTTAAGAACTTGTGTACACCTTTCTGAAGTTTCTTACTTTGACCCATGACAATCGATTTTTGGACTCAAAATGTGCTGCAGCTGATGAAGGAAAATATGATTCTCAAAGCCCAGTTGAGGTCCGCTGAGAATAATTTCAACCTTGACATCAGAGTCCAGCAGAGGTGCACTTTTTTCAGTAGCATTAAGCGCATTACCCTTTTTGAGTACTGGTTTCCTTGGCTCTTCCAGGCAACAAGGAAGATATCATCTCTGAGGCAAGTAGCCAGAGATTCTTTCAAATTGTGTAGAAACGTTCCACGTGCCTTTTTGCTGGCTCTTCTTATTTCTTCACCAGTATGACGGTCGATTCCTTTGGATAATCACAAAATACATGCACACCATGCCTTGCTAATGTACAACTATGTTCTGAATCATGCTACAGCAACCAGATTGTGGCAGTTTTGTTAATATGCCAGTTGTTGAGCTCTTAATCAATCGAAACACTACCTTTTGGGCTTTGAATATTGATCACTTAAGAATTAAACACTTCTGAAGCTGATTAGCTTGTTTAACGAGACTAAAATTATCATTCACGGTATTTTGATTATGATGTGTCTATTACTCAAGAATGGAGAATTACAAAAGCTCTTAGTGAAGTCTAGATATGAAATATTGTTGGATTTGCCTTCGCAAGCTTTAATTCAATCCATTTAATGCATATGTTTTTAAACCTTATCATTTTCTGCTTTAGAATAAATGTGAATATTTTGTTTAAATTGGATAATGCTCTTCAAATTTATCTCATGCATATGTTTTTAAACCTTATCATTTTCTGCTTTAGAATAAATGTGAATATTTTGTTTAAATTGGATAATGCTCT
>JAULKJ010000008.1:7732073-7744941 GCA_032355405.1 Rubia balearica
ATCATTACTTCTAATTTACACTTTAAACCTTGGTCTTTCCATGACTTATAGAAAGACCGTCTTTCAAGAGACGGACTCTACGACCAAAGTATAGGTTTAAAAACACACTTTCTCTAACTTTTATTACGTATATTAAGGGTGTATTAAAATTTGATATTTAGAAAATACATGATTTAGATAATCTAACAATATCTCCCATGATGATATTGGTGCCCATATACCAACTGAAATTTATGGTCAAATGTATTTTGAGAAATTTGACAAAAAGTGTGCAGATTTGGTTAGGACGGTAGGAGTACTTAAAAACAACATCAAATTATAATAGTTAATCGGATTAAAACACAACAGTACATATCAATTTTAAAACATCAAAGTGCACGACAAACGTCCATGATATCTAGAAAAAAAAATTATTAGTAAAATTTTTTTAAAAATATTTTACACTATTGAAACATCAAGGCATATATTAAATAAGAATCTAATATTCGGAAAAAACATCGATATTTATGTTTAAAACGACAAGCCTTAAAAGAAATTAAATTAATCAAAATGAATATATACTCCCTCCGTCCCAAGATTATTAGTCATTTATTTTTTCACGGTTTTCAATGATCATGTTTGACTGTCAATATCTCTAACTACATGTAATAATTTTGCATACAAAATTTATATTTAGAAACTAGACGTTTAGATGAATTTAACAATATCTCACATGATATTTTTATTGAAAATATATAAATTGATACTCCCTTTGTTTTGTTATTTATGGCACATTTACCTAATTGGGACGTTTTCTTTTAAATGACACACTTTCCATTTTTGGCAAAATTCTTTCAATTTCATCCACTCATTATACTTTTTACTTTCTTCATTCAATTTCATCCGCTCATTTTCTTCACCTAAATCCAAGCACCGAAACCAATGTTGTCATAAATAACAAAACAGAGGGAGTATTTTGGGTCAAAATTTACTAAGTTTGACTTTGAAAAAGCAAATAGCCCAACAATTATGTGACGGAGGGAGTATGTTATAATTTTGTAAACTAACATACTCAAAATGTATGAGTCGTCAATATTTTGCATGTAAACACACGATTCTCACTTGTGTGCCAAAATAACCCCAACTTTTTTTGAAAGTGGTCATATAATTCTTAACTACCATTGACTTGAACAATTTAATATTTTTTATCGTTGGACGGCGTTGACTTGAAAGTTTCCGGAAGAAAATCAATGTAAATGATATAAATACTTAGTAGTTTGACTGACTCAATAGACGAAACATATGACCTCTAGTTTTTAAAAAAGTTTCCATATAACTTTTAACCAACGTATAAGTTAAGTGCTAGCATAACCCAGACCAATGTAAGCGTTACAACTTAACCCATCTCATTATTTTTCGTCCCAAAAAGCAAATGACAAAAATAGTCTTTTTTGTTTGGCATTCATAAACCACTGATTTCAATCACTACCAACGTTGCCACAGCACCACGCCACCCACCAATGCCACCCAACTTAGTAGCACCCATGCAGCGCAACACCATGATTGTACCTGGAATAAAAGTGCAATCCGAAGATATAAATTTATACATAAGGAGTTGTAAAAAACAAGATATGCTTTGGGATGTGTGGAAGACTACGCTGAAGCGCTTGATATGTTGAATAAACATTCATCTCATGCCCTCCTTGAAATTGGTATGAAGTTTCACGTCGTGGACCAATGGTTGCCACAAGGTATCAAAGGATTTTAACATATTGGGGATATAATTCAAATGTCACATTTTTTCCACTGGAAACTCGTCTTATTAAAGAACCTTCAACAGGATTCATGAGTATGGGTCTCCTTAATGGTAATCATTTCACTACACTATACATGACAGTTGATACCCCCTACCACCTGTATCAATGTAATTGGAACGTAAACGTCATGAAAATGTGATACATTTCATTTTAGACATCAAAACGTCAGTTTGATAAATATTGTAAACTAGTTGGTTCCCATTAGAATTACTTTTTATAAGTTTTTTAACGATTATTTTAATAATAAATTATTTTTTATTTGAAAATTTTCATAAGAGAAAATAATAATAATAATAATAAGAGAAAAAGTGCATTTATAACCCTTCATAATTGACATAAGTGTCTATATAACCTTGCATGTTCGAAAGTTCCAATATAAAGATACTCAATGAAAGTGCAAAATTAACCTTTCCGGCAAACTTTGGCCAAAATTCTTTAAAAGGTCCATTTTACCCCTTTGGAAAAGATGAAATTTCTATTTTGCCCTTACAAACCCCTTTTCTCTTATTCTCTTCTTCTTTCCCCTTCTTCTGTCTCGCCAGTTCTCTTCTCTTATTCTTCTCTCCCGTCGGTAGTGTGATTCTCTTCATCTCAGGGTCGAATCTGGCTGATTGGTGTGGGGTGGCACATTTGGGGCAACACTGGCAAAAGGTTTGGGAGCAGAGGGAAAAGCAGAGATGGGGGATGAGAGCCGTTTAGGGTTTTAGGAAGAAGTAACAATGGTGGGCGGAGGGTTTTAGGGGCAACAGTGGTAGCGGGTGGGAATCGTCTAGGGTTTTGGGGAGCAGCGAGAATAGTGGGCGATGTGAACGGTGGGCTGTGTGGCAGCACTAATGGTAGGGCTACAATTGCGGCGGAGCGAAGTGCCATGTGGGAAGAATTATGTGTGAATTTCACGTAGCAAAAATGACCTCTCTTAAAATATACTATAGATTTCCACCACTCATATGGTATCTTCTAAAATATTATGCCACATATTGGAGTGCCACAAATAGTTGAACAATGGAGTAGATGAAATTACTACCAACTATGTAATTACAAAAGAGTGTCCCACATTATCTGCTCATGAAATTACCAGCAATAAAGAAATGGACACTCTTCTCATCATCATCGTCATCATCATCGTCTTCTGATGGCCATGGCCATCTCCACTTTCCTTGTTTCCCACCATCCAAAACCCCCGCTAAACCCCATTACGCCTCCCAAACACACTACTCACTTTCTCAAAAGAAGACTTGTCACCACCACTTCACTCACAGCCCTACTCTCTCTGGCTTTTCAATGCCCATTTCATCACATGCCCATTTCTTATGCTGCTGAAACCCCATCCGCATCCTCTATCTTATCGGGCATTGTTAACACCCGGTCTTGGTTCCAATTCTATGGCGGCGGTTTCTCCATCCGGGTCCCGCCCCAGTTTGAGGATATACTCGAGCCCGAGGTTTCAATCCGTCATTCCCTCTTGTGTCTCTCGTGTGTGTTGATTAATGTAGAATTCTTTTCTTGAGTTTGTTGCATCTTGTTAGTATGAAGTTCTTAGGATATAAACCAAGTCCCACCTCGGAAATGTATTGAAAAGATTCCTTGAATATATGAAGTATCTATTTGTTCAGATTAGCACCAGCTATTTTGAGAATGTACAGAACAACATAACCGTTTGGAAAAGCATTCAATTTCATTGTGATATAGGCTTTTTAGCCTTAGCAGAGGCATTCATTTTAAGATAGAATTTTGCATTAAATTGGCTGCGAATGTCTTTGAACAATACTAATAAAGATGCAAATCTAGGAGATATTATGGCTAGCCACAGCTATGTATATACATCCAGCGCGAATGTCAATGGCTTCTTAAAATGATTTGCTGCTCTTTGTTTCCACTTTTTATCTACTCATTTTGTGGGTGGGTTTTAGTGTTTGTTGAACTTCGGGATGCTTTTTTTCTTAAAGAAAGACCATGCTGAAATACTTGGAAGAGATCTTGATACTGGTTCAATGTAGTTGCTGAAATGCCTGCTCACCAGTAATTGTATTTTTTTAAAGCAATTGGTACTGCATATTCTCAAATCCCTTTAATGTTATGTAGGATTATAATGCTGGATTGTCTCTGTATGGTGATAAGGTGAAGCCAAAAACTTTTGCTGCACGTTTTGCTTCTTCAGATGGGTAAATATCGTTATTTTGCTTCTAATCTTGCAACCACCATATGAAGATTACTTTTCTTACATGTCAATTAATTGAGAGGAAGATAGGGTGAAGTGTTCACATACAGAAATTTTCTAATTGATGCAATGTACCTTAGCTGCAAATGGTTTCCCCTTTGTTCATGGGATGGGATAAAGAAAAAACCCGAGGAAAAAACCATCTCTATTTCATGAAAGAGCTATGTATTTTTTTTGGCCCTCCTTGATAAATATTCTAATCTGTAGCTTGAGTTCAAACTGATTGATCACATTCATTAAACTTATAATGTAGATTTTAGTTTTAGTAGTTTTAAATAACAATAAACTTACATTATGTGACCTGTGATTCAGATCTGAAGTTTTAAGTGTTGTGACTCGCCCATCTAATCAACTGAAGATCACATTCTTAGAGGTTGGTGAAGTGAAAGTGGTTCTTGGAAAACTGATGAACTTCATGTGAACGTCCTCTAAGTCACCAGTAGATGGGCTACATCAAGTAAAGGACATGAGTGAACTTTCTTCCTCTTGATGCTTCCCAGATAAAATATTTCATTTTCTTTTCAGTGAGCTCAACTTTATAATGATATAATTATTCAATGTCAAAAAAAGAAATATTGTATGTTAGGTTCATAGCTGGGTTGGGAACAGGAAATAAGAATGAATAAAATAAGTGGAGGAGAATGAAATATAATATTTAAAAGCTGTCAAAATAAACATGTGAGCCTCAAATTAGGCTAAAGATATCTCAGATTTTGGCTCCTTAAAAGATGCAGCTAAAATATTTGTTCCAGGTATTTTTTTCTTTCTTCAGTTAATCATATCCTGACAATGGCCTTCAGTTCTATCGATCTAGGCAGTTGCTCATCATTTCCTGTTGTCCTGGTCTTCCTTATTTAGTTAGGTTTTTTTCATGCTTTCAAATAGCTTATTTTCCTATCATTATCTATATTTCATATTCAAACATCACGTCCGGCAGCTGGAGCAACTCTTTATTCTGCCCACACTATAAAAGTGAAGGAAGATGAAGGATATAGGTAAGTAAGTTTTCTGTAGAGATCAGTGAAAATTGCCACTACTTGTTTCTCTTTTTGTATAATTAAGTCTTTGGAATTTTTAGGTACCCTCTATTCATCAGCAATTCATAGTGGAAATGTATCTTTTGACTTTGATGTTTCAGGACTTACTATTTCTATGAATTTGGTAATGATGAGCAGCGTGTTGCACTGGTAGCTGCTGTAAATAGTGGAAAAGTATGTTTTCTTGCTTTCTCTTAAGTAGTTGTTCATCCTGCTTACCGTAGACAGTTCTCTAGCTCATGAGTTGACTACAAATGAATTATTCACTTCATCCTCAATAAAATCCACCAACCTACTTGTGAATGAACTAAGCTGTATGGTTAATTATTTATCAACACACAATATTCAATGTTAACAAGAAAATAAGAAGGATCATGTATTAAGTTTGTCCACTTCTCAACCATACACATCTTTGGTATAAGTTTAGATTGTATCAGGGATTTACTTCTCCTTCGACTCAGTTGTGTTTCATCAAGCAGTTCTGATACCCTGTTATGTCTGAATATTTTAGGCCATTATCGCTGGAGCTACTGCTCCTCAGTCCAAGTGGATTGATGATGGCATGAAGCTTCGCTCTGCTGCTCTCTCATTGACAGTCCTGTAGAATGTTGAAGAGGATATGCAGGAAGCTTTCCTTTTGTTTCAATAGCTGCTAGTAGCTGGGGTTGCCTAATTTTAGTTCTGAAATAGAATGCATTCTTACATGCACATGCTGGTGATGAACTGATAATGGGCATGTGCAAAGAGATCTTGCCGCAGTAACATGCTGTGTTTGATTTTTGGACTCGATACAGTTCACACATCTAAACATGTGGAAATTTTGCTTGAGTAGCTGAAAAGTGAGGACTACCAACAAATGCCCTTATCGAGCTAGTGAATTCTTCCCGAGTTGTTCATTTGCTACATCATTACGCATTCACGGATGCCATTATATGTGAACGCAACATTAGCAGCTATTGTCATGAGTTGCTATATCTATAAATTGTTTCCCACATGTGAATGCTACATTAACAACTGTGATGTAAATCGTTTATGGGGAAAAGAATGATGCCTTATAGTGAAACCGACCTTATTACGTGTTCCGGGGAACTCGATCCTTACGCTAATGATCAAATGGATAGATGCTTTAAGTTCACAATTTAATTGATTTTATTGCAACATGAGAGATGGTAAATGGTGAGTACCAGGAACCAACTTCCCTCTCTTCGAACAAACACTCCAAAGAAACACTTCATCCTTTTTCTTTCCCTTTTTAGTTGTAGGTTGTAGATCTGGGTGGGGAAGTTGTCGAATCACCTTCACTAGCGAAGAAGCCATCTCATGTGCCTTGTTCCTGACAGAAAACTAGCTTCGCTCTCTTTGGTCGGCCGACCGTTTAGGGTAGAAAGCAGGAATCGTTTTGCCGGAGGAGCAATGCAAATGGTAGAAAGCAGGAGTCGAGTTGCTGAAGTCGCGCGAAGGAGATTAGGTCCGCCTACTAAGAAAAGGTGGAGCTACACGAAGGAGATCGATAGTAGACGGCTCAAGGTCGCTCGCACCAGGGGGCTGAACCAGGGGGCGAGGGGGTGCTAGAGCCACCCCTAGGATCGGGTGCCCGGAATTTAGGTTTACGAGCCACCGGAATCCATGGATTCCTCCCCCCCCCCTAAACCTAGGTTTCAGCTCCCCTTTCCGTCTAGCTCTGAGGAAGACGGCGACCATTTTTCATTTTATTTTTATTTTTTGTTTCTTCATTAAACAAAACGCAGTCGTTTTAGTAAAAGTGAAATGACGTCATTTTTTTTCGTCAAGGGAAAAAATGAAACCTGATAAATGGGCTTAGTTCAATAGGCCTTACATTTCTTTTTTTTAAAAAAAATTGGCCCTCCTCCTCCCAGTTCCCGCCATCCGTCCACCACCGGCTCGCCGCCGTCCGAAATTTTTTCTCTTTTTCAGCCCCACTTACGTTACATTCCGGTTCCGCCACTGGCTCGCACCACCACGATCCACCACTGCTCCCGATCTGGCTCTCCACGGAAGCGTCGCCAACGATCTGATCCCAACAGATATTTTCCAGCGACGTTCGTGACGGGCCAAAAGCTTTTGTGGAAGAAGCCAACCAACGTCACCGGAATTGGCGAACGAAACTCATCGAGGGAGCTCTAGGGACGATTGGCGCTTGTTTTAAACGTCAGTCAACACTCATGTTATTAGTACTTAAACTAACACTTTTGCAAGTATTACCTTAGTTGATGTTGCATTAGAGATCTAATTAACACTTTTTAAAATTTAGGTAACACTTTTCAAAACTTTAAGTAATACTTTATAAGTTATTGTAACATTTTTAATAAATGTTGCAAAGAAATTGTTACAATATCTTTAATTTGTGGTAATGAAATTTTGTCATTATAATATTAAGAAGAACGAAGTGCTTATATAACCCCCGAGTTCTTTGTTATGTGTAAATATAACCCTAATTTTTGAAAAGTGCAGTTGTACGCAAAGTCATCTAAGCGAGAAGCTATACCCAAATAAAATTATGAGGAAAAAAACGGGTATTTGGGTATAAGTATACATATTTTGGTCGGCCATGAATACATCTGCACTTTTGAAAACCAGTCATGGCTATATAAACACTTTTGAAAAACTGAGAGTTATATTTACACATTTTAAAAAACTGGAAATCATTTAAGCATTTTACTCTACTAAGAATTATGCTCACTTATTATTTTAAATCTTGCACTAATGTTAATCAAGCCACTTACTCGTACTACACTCTCCGTCCTAACTCTATTTGCACTGCAATTATTATTACGCTGTTCAAGAAACGTGTTTGACAGTTAATAAGTTTATAACGTATAATAACAGCAAATAAAAAGTTGATATTTGGAAACCACTTGTTATAACGAATTGTACAATATCACACACGATAATATTATTGTTCATATACTCCCTCTGTTTCTTTATTATTGACACACTTTCCTTTTTGGGTTGTTTATCTGTTAGTGACACACTTTCTATTTTTGGTAAGATTCATTCAATTTCATCCACTCATCCTACTTCTTACATTTTACATTCAATTTCATCAACTCATTTTCTTCTTCTAAATTCAAGCACCTAAACCTATGGTGCCCCTCATTGAGAAATGGAGGGAATGTGTATTCAAATATGTTGTCAAATTTTGATTGTGAATATTGTCAAAAAAAAAAAGTAAAATTACAAATAGAGCACTGGGATTAGATTGTTTGCGAAACCGCTAAGGCTGAGCACGATTTCCATAATCCAAGTTTCGGCTGCACACGACTTCTTTTTACTGCCTTGTTCACGAAGCCATTGCTTCCTTCAACCCATTTTCGGTTCTGAAAAACCCCTCTCCTGTGAAAACTCAAGTATGACATTGGCTCATTTGCGCTCACTTCGGAGAAGAACCCACGTTGCAGAATTAACACAACTGTAAGAAACACCGTACAGAAGATCGATTCTTTTTGTTTTCCCCGTTTGAGATTATAGTAGTAATGTTTTCTGGATTCTCGTGATTCGCAGGTTTGGCAGCTCAAGAAGTTATTCAAATCTCATTTCTAATGGTAATTAATCTGCGGACATAGGTTTGTTAGTTTGTGTATTACCTTTTGTGAAGTGTCTCTCTGCAATCAATTTTATTTCATTTCATTTTGTAATCTTTATTTTCGTTTCAAATTTGTATTTTTTGCTGCCATTTAAATCAGAATAGATGTGTTTGTGGCTAAAAATTGTTTTGTACTGCAATTTTGTAGTAGTAAATCCTGATTGATTAGCTTAATTATGTCGTGACATTATGGAGTTGATTGGCCTTATGTGGAGTACTGTCTTTCAGATTTTAAAATAGGTGTTATAACGTTCAGTGTTTTATATATTATTTATTTGAATCCCATTTGGGGATTTTCAGCATACTTTCTTGGCTAGCCATTTAGCACTGTTGTAATATTTGTTTAGGAAATCCTTTGAAACTTTCGTACTGATGTAGAAGTCTCTTCATAAATATGATCTAATGTTGTTCTTTGCATGATCAGATCAAAACTGGCATGGCGGTGCATCTCACCTGTACAGACAATATTTTAATCGTCAATGGAGTACTACATGTTAGTGGAAACTCCTCATATGTTACTCTTCTTCTTCTTCTTCTTTTTTTCCATTAAAAAAATCTTAATATGGCTCCAACTGTGGTTAGTAGTTCCACAGATGAATATTAGGAACATGTCGTCAAGCATTACTAAGGACACTGGTGGATTTCCCTGGACTTCTGAAGACAAAGCTATACTTAAAACAACGGTGAGATGTTAGAAAATGTATAGCATATAGTTTTGCTTTACCCAGCATTGTGTTGCCATTTCTGGTACAGAAGCATATCTGGAATCATTTTCTGGTCCTCTTTTAGTCTACGTGATTTGTGCTTGAATATCTGCCTCTTTTTTCTCTTCTAACTATTATTTGTGGTCATCTGTTTATTGGGAGATTTGTGGATTTTGTTTTATACTTAACTTGATAGTTGACCTCACTGATCATCTGGATTTTCTTTCAGGCAGGTGAGTTACCCAGTATTTCAAATGTTAGATTGCTCTCTACTCAAGTAAAAGCTCCTGCCCAAACACGACAAATGGTATTAGAGTTAGTATAAATGGTTCTGATTATTATATACATGTAATGGATTCTCCGCATTCTGTATATCTGTTCTAGTACCAGGTTTTTGGTCATTCTAATGTACCATTGCATGAGATTACCGAAGCTCTTAATGTACAAAATTATACATCTCCAGGTTAAAATATGTTGAGTTGTCCTTTTCAGCTCTAAAGTTAAATGAGCAATTGGTGTCTTTCATTACTGTTTGACTTCTGTGTTCAATACAAACGTAAATTTATTAGTTTTTGTTATCTAGGTAAATGAATGAAGGGGGATATTAAATTTAAGCAACTGAAAATAAGGCACATAGGTGGTAACCTTTGACGTCCTTATGCCTTGGTAAAAAGAAAAAGAACATGAATATATTGCAGCCAAGATCTGATTTCATTGTTAGATATACATTAGTAATACACAACAAAAACTAAGCCTTTATCTCACTATGTGAGGTTGGCTATATGAATCATATCTCGCCATTGTGCTTGGTTGGTTAAGACACATAGAAGAATTGCATTAGTGGTGTATGGACTAAATTATAACTTGTAAAGTATATGGGGCCGTGTTACAATTTTGAGATACGTAATGTACTGTATGTCATAAGTATTGTTTTGTTAGGCCTTCATTTAAAAAGGTTTTCTTCATCCACCATATTTTCAGTTCAGTTACATTTGGAACACATAACGGCACTTTTATTACTAAACATAGAGGGATGTTACTTTGTTTAAATAGTCTTCCCTAATTTTGGAAGAGGTTTCAGTTATTGACTGTTAGATCTTTAGTAGCTGTGGCATCTCCTTTTCATATTATAGGACCCTGTAGAGTTAATTGTCGTACAATCAATAGTAATGTAATATGTCTGGCATCCTCAAATTTCCAATTATGCAGGGAGCACTTCAACTATCTATGCTGAGTCCTGGGTTCATATATGAGCCATATGCTCCTCGTGAAAAGATCCCCTTTTGGAAAAGGTTAGCAACAGTTTGGACTACTAGTTGCTCTTAGAGATTTGTGACCAACATTTTTTCTCTATGTTGTGAAGAAACATTCAGACTACATGAATGTGAGAAAATCATAAAAAGGTAATTAACTACTATCTGCCACTAGTATATATAGTTAATGGAAAACATTTGGGTTGAATCGGTTGATATGTATCCACATTGTCCTTAACTATTTACTAGAAAAAAAAACAAATAATGATACTGAGATAGTGACTAATCACCTGGTACTGAGTAGCAATTTATTATTGATAATTCAGGTTTAAGTTGAAGGGCTTCCTGGTTAGTTTTAGGGGTAAAAATATCTCAAACCTCTCTAAGGTTTGGACCACTATCAAATATGACTCCCCAGTTTCAGAAATAGCAAAAGTAACTGTTGACCAGTTTTACTTTTAAAAAAATTCACTCTAACAAGTCTTTTTGAAACTTTGTTTAACCCACCTTTTGACTATAACTTAACAAATATAAAAATTAGTTTAAACGGACCCACATTTTTTTTCTAATTTTGCATAATATATACACTTTTACCAGTTTTTATATGGTTATTGGATGTTTGAAAAATTTCGCGTTCTTCATTTTTTTTGAGACTTTCCAAGTAAAAAGAAGTCAAACTAGTTAAGGTTATCTTTGCTGTTTCTGACATTACTGAATTATGTTTGAATGTGGACTAAAACTCAAGGGGGTTTGAGGCGTATACCCTCACTTTGAAGATGTTTATTGTCTGCATTAAATTACACAGCCTTCATTTAATACTTATCTTATAACTAGATGTCAAGTACTACTTACAGAAGAGGCATTTTGAGTTGCCTTATATTGATGGCAGTACAGTATAAGGCTTGGCTTTTCATTTTTTTGGAGGCTTTCCGTGGTGTTAAAAAATAAAAAATAATAATGGATAGGGATTTCAAGAAGAGATTTTCATGGATTGATCAACTAAAATGAGGGAAGACTCAAAAAGATTTAAAATGGGAATTTAAGGAAATTAAACAACACTGTATGTCTCAAGTAAATATTTCGCTGAATATGGTCCTAGCCGAACCCTCATAAGGGTTAATAAGAGAAATTAATAAGCCATCTTCTTGTTGGATCTAATTTTTTTATTTGCAGTTCTTTTTGGTGTGCAAATATAGGGCATTTGTGATTTTTACGTGCTGAAACTGTTCCAGCTATAATCCTAATATAACATTTGGTTTACGCCCTGTGATTTATTGAATTATGTTTTGCTTTCTTGGTCTGATAGAGTCGTTGGAACAACGGATACAAACTTCTTGTTTTATGCTTAGTTATTCCTTGTCTTATCAGATGGTTTACAAGAAGTGGTTGGAAAAGAACAAAGGAGGATGTTATACTCGAGGTAAGTGATTTGGCATTAGATATGTCCATTGCTGAATTAGATTGTAGCTACTAGCTAGCCTTCGTTAGTTTTTCAATTTTTTTTAAAAAAATAAATAACTTCTCTTTAATTTCTGCCTTTTTAAAGCTGATTATACTGCTTCTCAGATACCTCACAACCCCTGCCAACTAGTTTAGTGCTTGATAATTCCATAGTATAAGGAGGTTGACTATTATAGTGTTAGATTAGTTTTACCTTGTTTTCTAGGCTTCTGACTTGTTAAACTTGTGTTGCAGCTCAAAAGTGCGTATGCGATTAATAAACTACGCAAATCAGGATATTCCAAGCAGAAGTTTTATAATGAAGCCTTTGATTTGTACAAAGAGGTTAGTATCTGTCAAAAGCTAATTCATCTGACTGCAGGTTGTTGCATATATGCTTATACATTTTTCTTTATCATGATCTGAAATTTTCCACTTATGTATGTCTCAGATAAGCACTCAAGTAGCACGTGGAGACAACACAGCATTGAGAAAGTTAGTGACGGAGAATATGTATTCTGTATGTGTTTTCCTGTCTGCAAATTTGCTCTTTTGCTAGTGCTTATATCCGATGTACATGTAGATATTGTGACTATGTGTCTTTCTTGTCCTTTGTTGCTGTACACTGAGGATCCATTACTATCTATGCTTATCCTTTTGCCTTACTCCAATTCCACATTGTTGAACACAACAGGCAATGAAGAATGAAATCAAGCAAAGAAAATCAAAATGGAGCGAAATGTATTGGGAACTACTGGTACCAGCTGTTAAAATACGAACTCTACGTGCTCGACTGGCAAGTATTTCTGATATCCT
>JAULKJ010000008.1:7785853-7800245 GCA_032355405.1 Rubia balearica
TATAATATATCATGTCGAAAAACAATACTAATGTATGGAGATAAACTCATACTTATTCAATCACATAAACATTCAAACAATCTAAAATGAAAATTTTATGTTTTCCCATCTCCCTATGATAGATGGGAAGAAGGAGAAAAAAAAGATTGAAGAAAACAAAAAGTACACTTGAGTGGTCACTTCTCGATACGTATAACAAAGCCTTCTATAGAATTTTTTTAAAAAAATTACTGCGGTTAGAATTCAACAAGAAATGCTCTTGCAAGAAAAAATTCTTACATTGCGATGATTAAGATTTAAATTTAATCAAGTGATGTTACAGTTGTTGTAGATACCTGTTTGGCGTAGTGATATTGATGCTGATACGCTCCCCTTCGCCAAGTGATTATGATTTTCGCGGAAAGTTAGTTAATATCTCCGAAGGCAATGTTACAGCTTTTTTATTGGATCTCTAATCTGTAATAGTATAGACGATCAGTCTGGTTGACATGTAATTTGAATATCCTTGCAATAGATTGGTTATTGTTAGAGACTAGTTAGTTTGAATGTCAATTTCACTTATTCTAATCGTTATTGGGCATTTTTTCCAACATTTTGGAATGATTAATTTTTTATTATTATTATTTAAAAAAAAGTAAGGGCAATCATAGAGGGGGGACTAGTTTGTATCTGCTTGTTACAAGCCTACAAGTGTATGTATGGACCATTTTGGGAAATAATTGCACGGACCAACAGGCTTCATAGGAAGGACCCGTTATCGCTGCAAAATTAATTGACCTGCTCCCTCTCTATACTTCACTCTTAATCAATAAAGTTAATACTATTTGAATCGTAAAATGTTATAGATAGATAAATGTAAAAAAATATTGTATGAAATACTGCTATGTTTATCATAATACATATTTTTAGAATATTCATTCTTTATAGTTTATTGTTAACATAATTTATGATATTAAAA
This sequence comes from Rubia balearica, assembly GCA_032355405.1. Lineage (NCBI taxonomy): Eukaryota > Viridiplantae > Streptophyta > Magnoliopsida > Gentianales > Rubiaceae > Rubia > Rubia balearica. Next base: position 7,786,812 of record JAULKJ010000008.1, read on the forward strand.
ATTTATAAAATCATCATAAAATAGTGAAAAGAGAAGAGGCACAATTAAAGAAACAGATGGAATAGACATCTCCAAGATGGGTACTATCGGATTGGGTGAATTCAATAATGATTTGGGAAGAAAATCTAGTACTTTTTATAGTGAATATTTGAACTGCTATTCTGTTTTTGGAGTTAGAAAGATTTATACTCTCTTTACTTCATTGGATGTGATACACTTTTCTTTTATGGTAAGATTCCTTCAATTTCATCTATTCATTCTACTTTTTCATTTGTTTCATTGGATGTGACACACTTTTTTTTTCCAGTTATTTTTGTGAATTTGGCAAACTTTCTTTTCATGGCAAAATTCTTTCAATTTCATCCACTCATTCTACTTTTCTCTTTCTAAATTCAATTTTATCCACTCATTTCATTCGCCTGAATCCAAGTATTTAAAGTTATGGTGTTACATGTAATGAAATAGAGGCAGTAGTATATATTCTCTAAACATGTGAGATTTTCATATATCTTTAAAGTATGAGATTTTTATAAATTTATCGGTCTAAGAAATTTCCGGTCTGAATTTATTATTTGCCTAAGGACATGTTCTCTAGAACTTATCTAAATTGAATTGAATTGAATTGTATTGTATTGAACTGAATTAAAAATAGAGTCCGTCTCTTGAAAGACGGTATTTCCATAAGTTATGGAAAAACCAAGGTTTAAAGTGTAAATTAGAAGAAATGAAGATAAATTTTTTGGGTTGTATGAATTGGGTTATAAATTTTATAACTACTACATGTTGCATAATAAAATTTTAATATTGCAACTAATACCGTTTATTTTTTTATTATTCTAATTAAACCCCATCTTTCCATAAACTTATGGAAAGACGGTCTTTCCCAAGACTTTATCATTATGAATATTTCATTGTAATAATTAAAAATATACATCAAATCAGCTCATTAGATATTAATTTTAAAATAATCCATCCAATTTAAAATAAAACTTTGTGAAATAAGTATTAGGCTGTCTTTTTAAAAATCTTTTAAAATATCATGTCAAACCATGTTTCTTTACGTAGTCACACAAAAACTCCCTATTGATTTTTCCAAGATTTAACAGGGTGAAAAATATATGGACCACCGAAAGCGTTAGCTTGTCCAGGCTCCAGCAAGCAACGATAGAGTTAGATTAGAGTCTGTACGAGAAATGTCAGATAACACTCCGTGCAAAAACGAACATATTCCATGGCGGGAATCCGTTGCTTCTTACCATCCCAAAGCAGTCAGCTTGCCAGCGTAGACTGTGTAGTACGTATATCTCTAAGCCTTTTATTTTTCAAAAGCAGTGTGATTTTACTTTCACCGTTTTGAATGATTTAGCTTGTACAGAGATTTCATGGTGTGAAATGCTGCTCCAATAGTAGGCAAAGAAAATCATCCCGGACCCCAAAATTGTTGAGGTTTGCTGTTAGTGGAGTTACTGAACTCATAAGGCTCCTCTCTCCAGCTGTTCAAGATAGGTAACATACAGTCTAATTCGAGTTTTATCAGATGTCCTAAGAATTGCATTCACTGTTTCTTAATATTGTTGTTGAATTCAGAACGGATAAGGTTAATAGAAGGATGGATGACGTTAAGGTTTCCGACATCGATGACATCCTAATGGTTATCAAGTCTGACTATGAGAAAGCTTATTTCGTAACAGGTACTAGTATGTGCTTAATTTGGTCATTTTAGTGATGAAAAATGAAAGAAAAGTAAAGAGAATTCAGATGAAGGAAGCAAGAAAAATGATCCTGACATGTGGTCACATGCTTCAAAGAATTTATAGCCCAAAATGGCATATTACCTAGTTGGTTTTGTGTTGAACCCTTCAATTAATTTGTCATAGATGAAGAGTTCGAGAAGCTATACAAGTCATAATTCTAGTCTCATACTTCTCATTGATTTGTTGTTGAGGAATTGCGTGTCATGTCTGTACAATTTTTTTTATGCCAAAACATTATACATTTTATCTTTGAAAAATAATTTTGCTGAGTAGTTGGTCTGGAGAAATGGTTTGGAAAGCTATCTTGTGCTTAGGTTTTACTAGAGAAGGATAGTCTTTCGGATATGATTTGTTTGTTAAATTCCACTATACAAACAAATGATGGTGATAAACTCCCTTTTCTCACATAGGAGTCTTTACATCAGCAATTTATGCTGATGATTGCACCTTTGAAGATCCAACCATCAAATTCCAAGGTAAGAATGTTGAACTTTGTTACTTATATACTGTTGTCTTTTTGATTTGGTACATCTTAATGATGTTATAACTCAACTGTTTTTGCCACATTTAAAAATCACTTCCTTTCAGTTATTTTGTCCCCCTTTCATCTTATTATTGTAGACTAAAATTTGATTTTGTAGCTGCCTGTTGCTTTTGCCTCTACCCTACAAAGTTAACATAGAAGTCTTCACTCGCTGTCATCCTAATACTGGTAATATATGAACCACTTTGTTTCTTAGAACACGTCGTGAACCACTTCAAATAATTTCTGTGGAACCTTACTTTGGAAAGATATTGTTCCTATGAAGGTTAAAATTTGGAAAATAAGAGGCTGTAGAACAAGTACATCTGTGGTCTTCAAAGAGATAGGATAAAAAGGCAATGCTAGAGGAAAATAAGTTTATGGAAATTTCATGACCCTGTAGTTTATTGCTACTTCTCCTTTTGGATTTTAGTGTGCGGGCTGTGTCATGAGAAGCTTTAATGTTGAGATGTGTCTTCCTTACAAGACAAATGCTATGACACGACATCAGATGTGGAATAAATCTTAATAACTAGCTGCATGAGATCCCGAAACCTGTAAAAGTGACCTTATAAGTTTACTGATGTATGTTATTTTGAATTTCCTGACACCTGCCTCAATATTCATTTCCATTTGCAGCCAATTTTTACGTGGTTGAATAAACATGTTGTTTACAGAAGCACTGTCAATAAAATTTTGTCACGCTTGGTTTTAACTGCCATTGTTATAAAGGTCTTGCTCGCTCGCTCGCTCTAAGTATTAGGTAGGTCCCAGACGGCTTTTATCCTGTTTCTGGCCCATGGAGCATCAATTCAACATGGCTGTCATATTATAGCATCTTGATTAAATCTTATCAAGTATGCAGTGAAAATATGAAGGTGTGGCCAAGTTGTCAAGATGGTTTCTTAAAATAAAGTATTTAACACTATTTTTAAAATTAAACTCACGAAATACTTAATTCTATCTTGCTATAAACAGCATGCTTAACTGCTCCATATTTTCCATTGCTTAGATTCCTTTGGTGAATTTAAACTAATCTCATATCAAGAGGATTCTCAATGATTAGTTCTGCCACACTCTATTTTATACCAATTGTTTTGTGCCTTGTCAAGTCCTTTGTATACATTATTTCTCTTGCAAATAGACATGTCTTAGATCCTTATATGGTGTTGACCTTTATTTAGGAAGGGATTTATACTCCCGCAACTTGAAGTTGCTTGTGCCTTTCTTCGACAGTCCATCCATATTGTTGAAGAAGATTGAAAAGGTACTCTGTTGTAAAAGAAGGGTGCTATAGCTATATGAGCATTCATTCATTTTTTGCTACTCTCTGTGACCAACTCAATAGTTTTACTGAGAAATGTGTGATGCCCCGAGTCTGAGTTGTGGTAATTGCTCATTTATATGCATTATGTGTGTGTGAAAAACAATTATATTTCATCATTTGGTTTTTTTCCTTTTTTGTTTTTCCATCGCCATCAACCTGTATAGTACATTGCACCAGACTATATACGAGTAATTAAGATTCAGCTTTTATGCCTGTGTAATTATTTATGATAGGTATCTTGAAATATAATGCTTCATGGATATGAAGTTAATATTTTAAAGTGCTTTTTTGCTTCATGCTTTTGATCAGACATGTAACCTAAAAAAGTCAACATCCATACTTTTTTATCTTAACATCATCAATAAAACAAGTGTTGATGTTATTATGAGATATTTCAAAGAAGATCACTATCTGAAATTTCTTATTTTGTTTGCTTAAATATCTGATTCTATGCCCAGTAAGTGATATGATAATCAGTAGCCAGGTGGATGAACTTTCATATATGTTAGTGTCAAAGTCCCTCGGTTAAGAATGATAAAAGTATATCACTTCCTCAAACTTCTTATTTCATATGCTTCTACATCTGATTCTGTGCCCATGAAGTGATGTGAACATCAGTAGACTGAGGAAATTTGATATGTTTGTTGGTGTCAAAGGCCCTCAATAAAGATAGGTATGTAAAATGTGTAGTTTGACATTTACTTCCCTTGCAGTCTGGATGATATGCCCGATGAGTCGAAATGGATTAGTTCCATTGTCTACAATTCTTGAATCATTTGTCCATTGCATATTTGCACATACCGTATCTCTATTGAAGTAAGCCAGCAGCTTGTACTTTAGGGGGCCTACTAACTGCTACTGATTCGGCTCTCATGGCAGATTTGAATTAATGCAATCTTACACAATGTATTGTGTGAGATGGCAACTTGACTAGATCCACAACTACCGGCATAGTTTAATTCCAGACAGTCAGACACTAATGTGAATCAGTAGATCTACTTGTTTATAACTAGGGTGATTTCAAAGCCATCCAGATTTCACAACAGCAATAAATCTCAGATTTCTTATATTATGAGGGAAGTGGCCAGAAAAATTTTCCTTACTTTTGTCTCTCATTTTCCAAAGTGATGCATTTCTGTCTCATATCACGTCCATGTATTTCATGAGGGAGTTACTTAACGAGATATCTGACACTGCTGAAAAGGAAATTCGAACAATGGTACTGGATACTGAAAGGGAATAAGAACTGTGGGAGCTGAGAAATTTGACTGCAAAAAGCTTCTTTTTACATGTGACTGGTGTCATTCTCATTGTTTGCAATCAATAACTCTGCTTTAATATTATCGAGAGTTTCAGAAACTCGGAAGGAATTGAAGTGAGTTTCTGGGGTATCAGGTAAACTTTTTCTTACCTAGCATAGGTGATGAAACTTATACCTGACTGATGTGGCCTGTATTTTAGTGTGTGAATTTTGCCATCTCTCTTGAGTTCGGGAATGTGATGAGAATGGATCAGGTGCAGATGTGAAAATGATTGATTCAAGGAAACTGAAGAGAAATGGAGATTTTATGTCATTGTCAGTGCTTTTCAACATGACCCTAGTACAAGTTTCTAACCACCACGTTTGTTAAATACATAACTCTAGCTTCTGAGTTATCCTAGATTACATAAATTTAAATCACAATGAATGCCATGTTCTAACGTATCTTTGATTGGCCGTATAAGTCATAGTCTTAAAAAGTCAGTTGGCATTAAACCACGTTGCTCAAACTTCATCTATAAGGATGCTAATAACTGTCAGCTGATACTATTACCTTTCCACTCTATAATGCAGGCTCTCAACTCTCGAACAGGGAATATAGTTGCATCATGGAGACTAAGGTACTACACTCATTTATGTTCAGTACTTAGAGTAGCCAAATTTCTATTTATGTGTTTGGAATAGGGGTTTTCCTTTTACTAATGTTTCTGTCTGTATCTAAGCTCACTAGTTACTACTAGTGATGCTACATTGTAGCAAGAAATGTGAAAACATCCTTTAAAAATGTTTCACTTAGCCTTGGAAAAGTTGCATTATATCTAAGGCAACACATGTATATGTATTGTTTTAGAGTAATGTCATCTTGGGAATATAAGCTGGTACATATATAAAAGCATGAAATTGTAGTTTGATGCTTGTATTTCAACCCTTGAACCTTGGAACTCGTATGAAAATGAGGAGGATTGGAATGGATACTACCATTGCAACTTACTTCAGCTGTAGGCTTTAGGTCAAAACCAAAAAATTTGGCGTCATATCTGATATGTCAATTTTTTTCAAGTGTTGAATGGAAATTGGCTGTCGCTATTCACAGCCTAAAGCTTAGCTAGTGATTAAATTCCTTGATATGCTTTTGCAGAACTTATCTCAAACTTCCATGGCGGCCTCTCATCTTGATTGATGGATCGACACTCTATGACATCAATGAACAATTGAAAGTAAGTGAAATCAATGTACTTTCTTGGCGATGCTTTGAAGTATAACATCGTAAGGTGTCAGCAGCTTGTTAAGATATGCAGGTTATTAGGCATGTTGAAAGTTGGGATATAAGCGCACTTGAAGCATTAGGCCAGCTATTTACTCCCGAATTTATAAGCTCTACTAAATGGAAGTCATAAAGTCGAGAAAACATTCTAAAACATTCAATGGACATCAGACCAAATCCCTCTGATCTCACCATATTACTGGAAAACATGTTTCTGGCACAAGACTAATGTATTCGAGGCATCTCCACTCCTTTTCTAATTAGATAAGGATTTTAAATGATTCCGAAGATACAAATTCACTAAAATGAAATGGCTTACTCATCTCCTGAGAGAGATCCTTTGAAGGTTCATATAGCAGGTGGATTGTTAAATCATGCCTTGTCTTGTATTTATACTATTTTTTTATACCTTTTGTATTTTGATAAGTAATAAAAAAAGTGGTGGTGGCTCTGGTGATTTCACAACTACGAGGATGGTGGTCCGACAATAGTTTTGGTGGTGGTCGGCCTGACGGCTTTTCAGTTGTTAAAGTGACGCAATGGAAATGGTGGTGTTGGGCTCTCACGCCACGGAATGGGTGTAAGGGGTTGAGTGCACCCGATCAACTCTCGAGCTAGCATGTGCGATTGCTAGTGCAAGTGATGTAGTGAGGAGTTTGTGGTAAGAAGGTTCTCCATTGCAGGGATGTTCGCAACGAGGTGAGGTGATGGAGTGTGGTGGTGTGGGTCATGTTTTTGGTAGTGGGTATTTTTTTGTGGGTGGCAGTTTTTCACCGGCAGGTGATAGGGGTGTTCAAATTTACCTGGCCAGCAATACCAAGTCCGTCCATCTATTGGCCCAGCATAAGATATTCGGGTATTTTTATTTTACCTGGTCCGGGTCCGTGTTTTTGGGTACCCGGGATACCCAGTATATTTTAAATTTATTTAATTATAATTTATATTAAATACTCCCTCCGGTTCACTAACATTGGCTCACTTGCTTTTGGAACTTGGATTTAAAAAAAGTAGAATTAGTGATTGAGAATGCATTGAAAGAGTAAAAAGTAAATTGAGTGAATGCAAACAACCTAAAATTTGCCAAAAAGGAAAAGAAGTCAATATTAAAAAACATTCCAAAAGGGAGTATATGAAAACTAAATGAATTATGATCTCGCTTTTTTATCAGAAATCTTCCACTCAGTATCATCGTCAAGCCCGTGATCAGATGATTACTGCATCAGTGGACTTGCTCGGCGCATTTCTAAAACACATAGTTGCAGTGGCGTAGTTAGGATTATTAGAGTGAGAGGATGATTTATACCTAATTTTTTTTTCCATTTAATTGTATGAATTTATTTGTAAAATGTACAAATTTTGTGGGTGTTTTATGTAATTTTCTAAAAAAAGTAGTTGGGCAAAACTCTAAAAAAAATTCAAAACATAAACTGTAAAAAAAAGAAGTGGGTAGCAATTGTCACCCACGTCAGTACACTGGCTCCGCCAGTGCATAGTTGGATAGTATTCCCTGGTCATCCTTATTACTTTGACTTAATTTCATCTGTTGAAAGTAAATCTATTGATGCTATTTGGCGGGTACCATGATACCGGTCTGAACAATCCGGGTACCTGCACTCCGGGTACCCAATTTTTTGAGCCGGAACAAGGGCCGCATTTTGAACTACCCGCACTTGAACACTCCTACCAGGTGATGACGGAAAGGGAAGAATTGAGGAAATGAGATTGTGGAATTTCTTATTATCCGCATTCAGCCCATTCGTTAACCTGCAAATTTACTTTGATTTGCTAAAAATTGCATGGCAGTCACTCATCTCACTATAAATCATGGTGAAACAATCTCACATCAAACTTTCTCTATTTTTAAATGATTTGAATTCACACCATAAAAAACTATTCATGAGTATTAAACTTAGTTGTAAGTGAAGAATATAGTGAGAAAGTACTAAGTTGATTTACGGTATTGGAGGTTCATGTGAGAATGATTCTATTTTCAAGAAGGATAGCCAACAATTGTAGGCTACGATCGACATTATGTTTGAGTCACATTCGTCCTATCAAGTTTCTTTTAAAAACTGATGGTGGTACTCCCTCTATCTCATTTCAAACTGCACACTTTCCTAATTGGACTGTCCCAGTTCAAATTACGAAGTCTGACTTTTACCAAAAATGGCTCATTTATTTCGCTGGAAAATGTCCAAATAGCCCTTAAATTTTTTGTTATTTACTTGGTCTATGAGCTGATCTAGAGTAAATTATGGTTTACCTTTTTCTCTTCCCAAGGCTCTCCCACGTGACTCTGCCTTTTCTCCTCACCAAACTCTTAGATATCTCCTCACAGACCTCTCAAATTCTCACTTTTACTCTTCACTTCCTCTCATTTCATCTCTTCTCTTTTAATGATCAGAGCTGTTCTTGATATTGCGCTAGCCGCCTTGATATTTCATTGTTCTTATGTCACTTAACACTTTTAAACCCATTTTTTGCTTGAATCCACATGTTTGTTGATGTTTTTGAAAACTAGAACATTAAATCTTGTTTTATTTGTGAATTTTATCTTAGTTTCATCATTTTTTTCCGTTGGTTTGGGTTTAATCCCTATGTTGATTTTTAGATCTGGTTGAATAAAGGTTTTAAAAATGTAGATTTATGGTTAAAATGTAGATTTCATTTCAGTTTTAATCGTTGAAAGGGTTAATCAACAAGGTTTTAATGTTATTTTATGTTTGATATCCATTTTGAGTGTTAGATATGAGTTTTTCGGCCATTTACACTGTATTGCAGCAGAAACCACCAGTGATCTGCGGTCGGTGATGCCCAGAATCAGGTGTATTTTGGGCTTGAAGAAGTCCTTGGTGACAGCGGGAATATTTGTTTCGCCAAAGACCTTTCACGTACTGGAAATCAATGGGTGTGGATTCTTTCTTTAGAGATGGAATTGCAGAAACCAATTGCTGTGCCAAAGACCATTTGCCGGGTTGTAATTGAAAAGGTTAGTTTATCCTTTGACCATCTTCTATGGAGCGTAGTTTTGAAGACAGAGTGGGGCTTTTATGTGAGGGAGTGTTTGGGGTCATTTCATTTTGTACTGGTGTTCTTAGTTTTAATTCATGTGCTTTTCAAATATGTTGAATTCACGTGTTAATAATGTTGCTGAAGGTGATGAAGTTGAGACCTAGAAAGAAAGATGTCCAGTTATTGCTGAGAAGATGAAGATGTTGCAATTCTTACTATTAGTGTTAAATTAGCAGCTGGTTTTCGTTAATTAGCACTAAGCATCTGTCATCTTTTGTCATTTCAAATCATACTTTATGTCTACTTTTCTGACTTTTTTTACTGTACAAATTTCCCACCTCAATTACGCTTTCTGCAGATTGAGGTGAGACTGGGGGAATACTAAGTTTCTTAATTGTATCATGTGATCGCATTTTTCTAGCAAGTGCATTTTTCATCAAATTTCTTATCCTTATATAGCGGAATGGAATAGTCGAAAGAAAGTTTCTCAATTCTAATTCGACGGCTTTTATTTGTTCTCTTAAAATATAATTTATCTTTTATTTATGTTTTTCCGCAGTTATGATTTTTACGGAAAGCGAGTCAATATCCCCAAGGGTGATAGTATAACTTTATTGGATCTCTAATATGTAATAATACAGAAGATCAATTTCATTGACATGCAATTTAGATATTCTTCCAATGTGTTATTGGTAGAGGTTAGTTAGATTGGATGTCAATTCCACTTTATATAATCGATGTTAGACGTTTTTTTTCCAGCATCTTTGAATGAATTAAAAGAAAAGACAAAGTCCTGTGTGAAACCGTCTCACAGCGAGACCAATGATTAATATGCAATTTTATGAAGTTTAATTAGAGATGAGATTCCAAATATAATTTAAGAAATTTTGGGAGAGTAAAGAGGGATCTGGGTGCAAATACCATTTTTTGGGGGTGATGGTCATAATTAATTGAAGAATTAATGATTCCGAGTCATAAGAATCTCGCGGGTCAAGAATCTGGGTCGAAAAAATTCGCAGATCAATTTTTTCTCATTTCCGCGCAATGAGTGGGTTTTTACCACTAGACTTGATGTTTTATTTTCAGTACTTGATATTTTTCCAAACATTTTGATGTTTTTACATAATCATTTTGTTCACTAAAAACATGTGTTTTAAAGTTAATTTTTGATCTTTTATTGTAAATTTTGGGTTTGCATGTTAAATTTTGAACACTTTATATATGTTGACATTAGTTAGTGATATTTTATTTTCTTAAATTTTAATTTATAATTAATATATACTTTCATTTTGATTGATGTATTTGTTTTTCGGCGCACCCTTTTAAAATTTGATATTGATGTTTATTTTTTTGGAATATTATATTTTAGGGAAAAGTGCAAAAATAACCATATAAGATTGAGAAAGTGCAGGAATGACCTTGTAAAATATGAAAGTGCAGAAGTAACCCTATAAGATTGTAAAAATGTTCAATTTTAACCCTATCACCGATTTCCGATGTTGATCAATGCAAATCTAGTCTTGACTAATGATGAAAAGATAGAAATACCCCTGGACTTAAAACTAATGACAATTCTACCCCCATAGACTTCTTCTTCTTCTTCTTCTTCTTCTTCTTATTTCATCTTCTCCAAACACACAATGACCACCACCTGCCACTGACGCCGCCACCATGCCACCGCACCGCCGCGCCATTACCCCTCACTTCTTCTTCTTCTTTTTCTCCTGCTCCGCTACTATTTCCGCCCTGCCTTTTATTTCCATCTTTTATTCTTCTACTTATTTCTCCTATGGCACCGCCCCGCCACCTTCAAGTCCACCGCGGCGGGACTGGGCAGATTTCGTAGACGGGCTTGGCGGATTCGTTGCTCTGGTTGCCATCTGCCTCTATAGCCACCAGTAAGCTCTCCGCCTAAACCCTAGCCCCGCCGCTCCTTCTCTCCCCTGCCGCTCCTTCTCTCCCCGCCATTCCTTCTCTCCCCCTCAGTTCCTTCTCTCCCCCGCTCCTCATCTCCCTCGCTGCTCTTCCTCTCCCCTTGCCGCGAAGGATATTCTAAAAAAACGATGCCGCTGTTACCCCTCACTTCTCCTCCTTCCCCTACCTCAGAGATGCCGCCGCTGATTGGACAAAAACGCCGCCGCTAGGGTTTGGAGATGGGTAAAGATTTCAGTAGGTGAAGATTTAGTTTTATCTTTTTTAATTTTTTTAAATAGGGGTATAATTGTATTTTCATAAATTTAGGCCAAATTGGCCGTTGACATTCTCGTCAACCAAGTCCAGGGTTATTTTTGTACTTTCAAATTTACAAGGTCATTTCTGCACTTTCATCCAAAATATAGGTTTAAAAACGCACTTTTCTCTATATTTTTATTTTGTGTATTCTTTGAGGTTCAACTATGAAATTAATATTTTAAATTTTAATACAGAAGTTTTAATCTTTCTGATATTAGTGTCACATTTCGATACGATACTTGATGTTTTAAACTTTATGTGTATTCAAGTTTTTTAATGTGTTTCGAATGTATAGATTTGATATTTATCCATTTTTAATTTGATATATATTATAGAGTTTTTGATATGATGCATAATTTAGTGTTTTTATTTGATGTTTCAATTATCTTTTTTTTAATGTGTTTTTTTAGTGTTATCATTTGATGTTTACTTATTTTAATTTGATGTGATTTTTTAGTGTTTATACTTGTTACTTAACTATTTTCAATTTAATATATTTTAGTATATATACTTGAAGCCAACTATGCTGCCTTAGCCATTATGGCTTCAAACTGATTGTTATGAATTCTTATTATTACAGGCTGGGGACCTAATAATAACCCGCCATACACAGGTGGTTTACCATAAAAAAAGTTTTACTAACCTTTTTTTATGTCTATATTTAATATTTATTTTGATGTTTAACTATAATATAGAGTATTTATAGTGTTTTTATTTGATATTTAACTTTTTTTTTTAGTTTGATGTCTATTTTAGTGTAATTTTTTAATTTGATGGTTTAGAGATTTTATTTGATATTATCTATTTTTAATTTTTTAAAAATGAAGGTTATTCGAGGTTGAGAATAGTGTGATTCTTAAATTTTATTTAAATAAATTAATCGGGGTCAAAATTGAAGAGCCAAACAACTACGGGGGGTAAGATGGACAATACGTTCAAAATAAAGGGATGCTGAATAAGTGAGCATGGGGTCATTTGAAATTTGAAATTGGAGGGCAAAACGTTGAGGCGGTGGGGAAGTTTCCTTATTTCTTCCCTAACCCAAAGCCCACCGGAGAAGTTAACCAACGGATATATTCCATTAATCCCTCTGGACCCTCTCTATATAGTCTCCAGTAATCCCATTCATTTTGGCAATTGATTGATTTTCCTCTGCAACTCAAAACCCTTCTCTATATAGTCTCCAGTATTCCCATTCATTTTGGCAATTGATTGATTTTCATTCTGCAACTTGAAACAATGGCTCAGTCCTTTCGGTCCCTTTGTGAAGAAATCGAAATCATCCCAGAAAGAACCCTCCGCCGGAAGCGGATGGTGGAGGGCTTCCGAGATTCAAAACGGGCAAAAACTCTGAGGTTGATGACCGGAGCGTATTGCCTGGCGAAGGAAGATGAGGATTACCCCTTAGGACAAGACGCCTACTTCATCTGCGATCAGGAGCAGACCTTCGGAGTTGCCGACGGAGTTGGCGGCTGGGCAGAGTGGGGGATCGATTCCGGCGTGTACGCCCGCGAGTTAATGGACAACGCGGCTCACTTCGTCCAGACTCAGTGCTCCACCGAAGGCGTGGATCCCATGTGTGTTCTGGACCACGCCTTTGAAAACAGCAATGCCCAAGGAGCATCCACCGCCTGTATAATCACGCTCAAGGATAACGCTCTACACGCCGTTAATCTTGTTGGGTTTTTGGTCCTTTCTTATATGGTAAAGCCCAATATTTTGTGTGTGTTTTCAGCCCATTTTTGTGTCCCTAAGTTTGACAAAAAGAGGTACTTGTGGGTGATGAAAGGCAGAAAACGAAAAAGAGGGAAAAAGAGGAGAGAAAAAGGGATGAACAGGGGTTCTGCATTTCACCCGTTTTTGGTGTCCAGTGTTCACAAATCAGGTCAGTTGAAAGGTCATTTGTTGTTCGATTGAGCTGAAATTTTGTCTGCAGCTTCGAGACATATTGGGCTTCATTTTCACTGGTTGGCTTGTTTATTGGTGCTCTGGTTTGGGAGAAATGGCAGATTGAATATGTTCTGCAGATTTGGTGATATTCTCACTTTTATCTCTTGCTTG
>JAULKJ010000008.1:7814707-7824765 GCA_032355405.1 Rubia balearica
GAAAATAAAATGGGGGTGTATAGGGAAGCACCACGTTCGAGCGGATTTCATTTTGGAGTTACGAGTAAAGTTTTTACCTCAAATTCAGGTTATTGTTCGCTCTGGTTTAACCAACAGACTTCGACCCGACCCATTTCAACCCGACCCAACCCGGCCAACAGACTTCGACATGTTTCAACCCGACCCGACCACGACCAGACCCGACCAACAAATTTCGACTCGTTTCAACCCGACCCGTTCTGACCCGAACCCGTCTGACCCGAACCCGAATCTGACCCGAACCCTTAATTGACAGCTCTACTTAGCACCATTATGGCTTGGTAGCTTGTAAGGTCCCACAGATCACTATGAAGCAAGAATCAAGAAAAGTGGTGTTAATGTGCGACATATTTGCAAATTTGTGAATGGAAATCAAGCTGCACTTGAAATCAGGAATGCAGAGTTTTTAGAAGAGTAAGATCAAGATGACTGATTATTGATCCTCTGAACTGAACTAGGTTTGTAGAATGGTGAGGCATATAGACCGAGTCATGATAATTTGCAAAATTGATGGATTCAGGGCCTGTCATTGAGCTGCTACCTTCAACCTTTGTTTTCCCTTTCATTAGTCTTATCCATCTGCACCATTCCCTGCAAACTTTGCTCTGAGGAATCAAGTGGAGAGTCTTGTTGCATTGTCACCTTTTGAGCCACTTGAGTTCCCAGAAATAAAAAAATTTCTGACTGCAGTACCTCGGCTGCCTCCCACCAATCTGGGTTGATCACACTTCAACTCCGGCCTCTTTACTCGCCTTCTCAACACACCATCTCTACCACCAGTAATAAATCCGTCATAACGCTTTTGGGTGAGAAAAGTTTCCTATCTGGCCTGAAGCTTCCAACCGCAATAGCTTCTTTGTACATCATGGTGCTCATCATGAACACTGTTCTGTTTCTCATATTTGGTTATCATAGAGTAGGCCTTGGATAGAGATGATAGTGGCTCCATAACAAGTACAATTACACACAAAGGCATACTCGGAATTCAAGCTTATCACAAACTGACGCAACTTACATTGTCATCTTGTTCAACAATTGATTTCACCTAAAACATGCATACTCATCCCATAATCCTTTCAACTCAGCAGCAACAGAATTATTTCCTTGTTTAATGTTAGTCGGATCTCTCTTTAGTTGATTCAACATAGGGTCATTACTCTCCCTAAATCTCTCTCTCAGATCGTTCCAAAGGCTAAGAGCATTAGTTGAGAACATAAAACCCTGGGGCCTAGATATCTTCTTAGTCTTAAAATTCAAAATCCACAAAATAAGCATAGAATTAACTTCCTCAGCTAATTGAAGTTGGAGCATCCAAATCTGAAATCTGGACCCTTACCCTAGCTTGTCCCTCGTGTCAAGAGCAATCATCATGCTCCAACTCCAAGTGATATAGTTAGTTTCATCCATCCTTGCAACAAGGACCAGGGCAGAATTATCTGAGCTGTAAAGAAACAGAGGATTAGTTGATACATATCGATTAGCTTCCTCGTATTTTGCCCTCGATATGGTGCAGCTTAAGTAGCCCATTCTCCAACTGAAATGGACGCCATGACTTCTGGTAATGAGTACAGAAATGAAGAGTAAACAACAGGAATGAATTTCCTGCTCTGATACCATGAATAGATTCAAAATTGAAATAGATAAAATATAGGAGGGAGATGTATTCAAGTAAGAGGAAGGAGGTGATTCTCCATTGTTTGTTCCAACCTCCAGAAAGCAGCAGTGAGCATGCTTTATACACTGAAATACAAAAACCGAGTACACTGAATACCGCGTGACTACTGCAAATAAAACACCATTACAGAGAGAGAACTAAAATGGAACAGTGTCATTCCAGTACTTCCCACCAAAATGTCTTCTTCATCCCTCTCTTCAACCTACGCAAGATCGATGAATACCAGCTGAAACTCCATCAATGGCAGCAGGAGATGATAACAGATTCGTCTTGATATTTCCCAAGAATACTTTCTTCTAACTAGCTGGACATAAAATCCCTTGCATGGTTCAACAGTAGAGCGTAATCCAAGGAAGCTGCATCCATCCACCATTGAACTGTGTTGAAGTTTCTTTTGTCAAACCTTTCCCAGGAGAGCAGAACTGCTGTTGTTCACTGCATTGCCTACTTCAGCGGGACTAATCGATTTTCGTGTATTACAGCAGCATGTGAGGAGACCGATATATTTTCACTAGTGTCCATTAAAGGACCTCTTCGACTTCAAGCTCACCCTCCGCTCTTGCAGCACATATATTCTCACAAATAGCAATCAGTCTGCATCAGTGAATGGGCACTTGAGTGGAGAAACGTGTGAAATAAAAAAGAGATGCACAATGAAAAGAAAAAATATCCAATTAATAATTATCAACCACTGCGAAACAATCTTCCGCGCAAGTTGCATGAATGTACACATATTCTATCGATGTCTGGATTAACAAACCAAAGTTGAAACAGAAAAAGTTATTGGTTGGGCAAAAAGAGTTGCTATATTTTGAAGTTTATGTTTTTTCCGACCAGAGCAATGACGAGCAAGCTAAAAACTGTTATGATTTAAATGGGATAACATTCATATTGCAACTTTTCTACAGTTCAAGCCGAATGTGATTAAGTTAATAGAGATATTGCCCCACAAAACTGAAGAAACAGGGTACCTGTCACAGTTAGGAAGATTTTCAAAGGGAATTCTCATCCTGAGATCAGAGCACTGAAGCCTAATGAAACGGCCAACTTCAAGCACAAATGTTATGTACAGACCCCATATGCTGAATTTGCTGAGTGTGTCGCCAATTATGCCCTCTAGGAAAAAATGGTGATTATATTTAAATTATGAATGGAAAGCATGGGGTGAAAAAACCAGCTCAAAATTAAAGAGTTCAAACTACATATTACTAGCTCTATATGCCCACACAGGCACTTACGAGGAGTTTCTTCAGATAAAATAACAGCCATAGGTCCAGTCAAATCGCCACATTGAATTCTATCTGGGATATCTTCATCGTGGAAGGACCACCATTGAGAACAAGATTCCCCGAAACATAATTTACCTGAAGAAGCACAACATTTCCTGATATTATCTTTCTGATTCAGTCTCTGGTTTTTGGGTATTTACCAAGGAACTGGTACAGACCAATTGTTCGATAAACCTGACATCTCCAGAGCCAGTAACCCGAAAGTATCTTGGGTAAACATTGTGTATCCTGAAACTATTTGCAGTTCCATTAAGAACTTGCATCACCTCTATCGGTTTTGGAAGATCTGTAGGATGAACATGTAGTTCATACTTTACAACCTCTTTTCCTGTTGGCCTATCCCTGGTGAATTGCCATTCAAACATGATATCCATGATACTACTGACAGATTGGCTGAACCTAGCTTGAACAAGTGGAGGAACATGCCATGAAGCACTAGCATCAGCTTCACAACATATCAATTGGATATCTTTCTTATAGAAAGCACTTAAAAAAATCTAGAGCATCTAGATCAACTTCTTCAATGCCAAGCTCATCCAAAGAAAGCTTTCTGCAAAGAGTTGTCCTAAACAAAGTCAACCTCCCACTGATTGTCCTCAAATCAATTTGGACGCTTGCTCGCCAGATGGGATTTGCAATATTTGTTGGGTTTCCACTGCTGTACATCTAATTCAATAACAAAGTTTAAGCGTATAAGTAACTCGAAAGAAGAAGAAAAAACACCCAGTCCCCCCAGCACACCATTTCCAGTGATGGTTATTACTACTAGTTTTCAAAATAATTACGCAGCATCTAGCAGCTTGAGAGTTAAAACATCATGCATACTGAGAAGGAAATGTTCTCAAGATTTAGGCAGGAAGAGCAACTAGTGCAATTCTCTTAAATTGAAGAAAACAACCGTCTCTCAATGCGTTTTGACTTTTGAAAAATATTTCATCATCCTCAACACACGTCCTTGTCTACCCAATACACCAAACGTTCATGTTTTTAAACATTATGTAAGACGTATAGTGCAAACATGCGATACAGAGTTTCTAACTAATCTTGTCACTGCATATAGTGGTCCCCTAATAAATGCCTTGAATGCTTTTATTACTTTCAAGACTCAAGAGTGAAATCAAGAAAATCAAATATGCACGATTGCAGTCTTCGAGTAATACAGCCTCCAAAGGATCATACAAATCAAATAAAGAAATTACATAAAAAATTCTGCAAGATCCTTGCTCTCACAAGAACTTGTAATCTTTCACAAGAAAAAACGGAAAAAAATATATTTACTAGGATGATCCTACAAACAACTTACCAGGCACCAATCAAATGATGTCAGGAGTCCATTTTGTTTAAACTTAGCTTTGAAACATTTACAATCACTTACCCTCAGGTTTCATCCATTCATTTGGAAAAGATTTTTCATTTTAAACTATAATTATTGTATACATGGCCAGATGTGAATAGTGATCCCCATCTAAGCCTGTGCAGAGGATTTTAACAAAAATTACACTTATAATCATCTCTCAGCCAATGTAATTGAGTCTACATGAAGCATTTTTTAACGAAACCTCACATTAAACCAAAAGTTACAGATCAAATGAGATAACAAGGTGAGAAGTGCTCTAAACCAAAAAGAAAGATAGAAACCTGTATTATTTTTTTCCACTTGGAATGCATGTGAAAGACATACGAGTACATGCACAGTTATAAATCTCTTGAGGTAGAAAGTAGTCATGATAAAGGTGAAAGAAGCATTAGTAATCAGTAGGAAAACATACATTCCACAATTTCAGTCAATAGCACTAAAAGTTACTCAATGCTTTCATCATGTCTAGTGCAATGCGTAATTTGCTTCACCTAGATATGGTCATGTCACTTTATATTGGAACAACCTCTTTGTAGTTCATGCTATAAATATCATATAAGGCTACAAAGTTAGCATGCATGACATGTGGTCAATATTAGACTAAACATGATTTCTTACCAGCATTGGAGTCCAAATTACGCATAACAAAACAAAGAACAAGCAAATCCATTGCAGAATTTGGTCATTTTGCTCTGCTTTTGCCCTTGCCGATGCTTGTCTCTGTATAAATCCACATTACACTTCACCAGGAAAAGGCTTGAATGAATTGTCCATTTGTCCTCACTGTAGAAGCAAGATAGGGCAGTGTCTTAAAAACAAGGAGAAATACAAAGAAGAAGAGAGGGACGAGACAATCCCGAAGATCAAAGGACAAGCCTGATCCTGAAACTCAACCAAGATATGTCAACAAAAACTTTCCAAACTCAAATTTAAAAATATTCGAGAAAGAATAAAAGGTGAATCCAATCTTACAATCTATACCTGAAAAAAATATCACAATTGCTCCATGGAAGAAGTTAGATTTTTAAGATCTTCGTATTTCAACAAGTGAAAATGATGATGGTAGAGACTCACAAGGTGAATCAGATATTCAGCGAAAGTATTCCCGAAAAAATAATTTAAAAAACAGCATAAGAACTATTGTTCGATTACCTTTAACCAATCATACATGGCCAAAGATGTAGTTGTGCAAGACCAGTCAAGGACACATCGCCGTTCATAAAGAAAAGGCAGAGCTCGATAAATCCGAAAACCCATAACATTGACTGTTGAAACACGACTCGTAAGAAACTGCCGGTATAAAGTGCTTTTGTGGGGAAGCCCATGGCGGATTTGTGTTGCCTGAAGAGCTAGAGATATAGCCTTTGTCAAGTAGATGGCACGCAGAGCTAATTTCCCAGCATGTTGGTGGCCCGGCTGCATGCCCCAACCATATTTTGTAATGTAATATGTGAAGAGGAAAAGGCTAAAAATATAAGAGATGACTTTTCCAGTGGGAAATGAACAGAGGTAGATAATATTAAGAAAAAGATTACCTGTAACAAAGAAAAACTGTTTAGATATAGAACTCCTTGTTAGCTCATGCAGAACATAACATGGAGACAAATACATCTTTCATTGTGGCATTCCCCTAAGTGAGCCCTTCGGTCCAAGCCTTTAAAAACCCAAAAAGAAAGTCTTCTAAGTTTTGCAGGAAGATTAATCAACTCTTCCATGATTAAAAGATGTCTTTTTTAACATTGTAATAAAATGAAGACTGGAAAAGCAATCAAAGGATACCAACTTCCAATACAACTATATTGTCTAAGACGTCTAAGACCTGATCAAAATAAGGATTAGAACTTCATTTTTTAAACATAAATTTTTTATGTTCATGAAATATTATACAACATTCAGGGTTGGTAGTCTTCAATATAGCAATCATAATGCATGGGGAGAAAATGACACTTACCATAAAGACAAATACAAACTCTTTAGGAAACTGATCTTCCAGCTGATAGACTTCAAGAAGCTCACTCTTGTTTTTTATCACTGACAAGACACAAATGCATATAGATCAATATCCTTTCTCCCTCCTCCAATCACAGATAACACAGGATAAGGAAATCCTATTTCATCAAAAATCCCACTGCGCTTAGCTTTTAATATTTCTTTTGCTACATCAGCTGCAGGGGTTAAGGGCTTGTGAAATTCCGCCGGGACAGACCTTGTTGGTGATGTAGCATATACAACCTCAAAAGTAGCCAGGGCAACACAAGGGTTTTCAGGAATCCTTTCAATGCTTTGTATTCGAACTTTACCTGGTGAAGAAGATACACTATTGTTCTCTGATCTCATGTCCGCAATAGTTTCTAATAACTTGTTAATACTTGTCTCAATTTTTTCAGGTTGAATCCCATCATCTGGCCACACATTTACTTGCATAGACAACTGCACAAAGAAAGGCGGAGCTTCAGCTCCCTCTGTTACAGATCTCCAATACCAAATTAGACTCCTAAATACATTTGTCATCTTCTCATTCACAAGCAAAAGCAATTGTTGAGTCTGTTCTAGATAACTCAAAGTCGCCATGGACGGTTGGGGAACTTTCTGTCGCTGGCAAAGAGACCCCAATTCCGTAACAAATGCCCATTTTCCCTCCCTGGAACTAATGAAAGTTTGAACAAGCGTAAACAGGTAAACCAGAAATAGGGGCCAGTTAACTATTACAAATGATGATCTGATTCGATGATCTGGAACCCTAGTTCCTGAAGGAAACTTGCACCACTTATGCTAAACCCACTGTGCTTGATGATGATTTGGTAGAGATACTGGAGCAAAATGCAGACTTCACTATATATTAGGATGACAACCCAGAACATGTAACTAGGCCCAGAGTTCACACATAAAGCATATAAAAAGAGCGCAGCAAGATAGACCATAGAAAGCAAACTGAAGTTCCATAAATAAATCAGAATGAAGCAACAATAACAGAGAAAATCATTGTTCACTCGCCTCTGGGCCCATATATAACGAAAACTTATTCCGATTTGTAGACACGTGGCATCAGCCACATTATCCTCAGTCTCGGCATGAAATGACTGAGCTTGCTCCACTGGCTCGAACCCATTACTATTCTGATCCTCCAGCTCATAATACTCCTCAATATCAGAGGAGCAGTCATTTAATTCCACTTCATCCCCTATACCAAAATAATTAACAAGATTACTCACAGCCTTTCTACCCAAATACTGGGCTTGAGTGACACCATCACCGACTAGGTGAAAAGCTGAAAGTAATAAGTTTGATTTGCTTGTAGAATTTTCCATGTAATCTTCATCAGATCTTGGAGATAAATAATTGAACGTTGTCTCTTTTACCTCAGAGATCTCATTCAGAGAATAGTTCATGGATTCCAAACTCAGACTTCCACTTCTCATGTCTCTAGGGAATCTCCCAGAGTATAAAGGAAACAAAGATTTACGCAAATCTTCTTCATGCTTTTTCACATTCTGCACCTCTTTTTCCATGTTGCTGCTCAGGTCAACACTGTTGAGAGAAGTACTTCCGAAGGTAGCATTGGTGTTCATGCTATGAAGATGGAATTGCAAGTTAAGCATCTCGGATTTCATATTCTCCACTTGCAAATTACGTAGCCTCTTCACTTCTTCTGACTACGAATATTTTGCACCTGCTTAGTCTTCCAGGAGGCTCTTTTCTGCTGCTCTCGCACTAAGGAATCCATCTGATCTGGTTCGATATACTCTGATACATAATCAAAATCCTGGACTGAAAACATAAATGACTGGAGTGTTACCAACATAAAGATGATAATTTCTACAAGGATAGATCTTGATGTAATTCGAAAGCCATAATCATACTTGTAGAGCCCTATGACCTCATAAATGCAATCAGATGTCACATATTTTCCTTCATTAGCTTCCTCAAGAAAAGGAGATTGATAAGCCAGAGAAAGAACAATCAAACTGAAGTTGTATACACGCAAGAATTTGAAGATTGTGTTTCTTTCTTTTAGTATCTTAAGCCTCAGCCGAAAAAACACCAGAGCAAAACCAAGGTAACCAAGATGAAGAACATCATACTCAAGAGTTCCAGTAATCAGTATCAAAGCAAGAACAAGATCCAGCAAGTGACAGTAACTTTGAAGCCTCAGGTAGTCAAGAAATGTCCACATGCTCTTTGTTTCATATGAGAGATTACTAAAGGCAACTGCTTTTTTGCGATGTATCACCGTTTGCCAGTAAGTACAGAATTCTGAAAGGCTAGACATGTGATCAGCACGGAGTTTGAAACATGCAAACATGAAAACCACGTAGTAGCTGACAAGCATTCTAGAATCATCAACTACAATTCCTACCAAAATTAAGCCACGGAAAGAAATAAGCATGCCGAAGAAGGAAAGTATAAAATACGAACATTGAAAAAGTGCTTCAGTCCTAGATGCGACCAAAAAAGATGCCAGCATCAAAAGTAACAAAGATATACTCCATATGGGACGTCATAAAGAGCACAAAAACTAAGATATCAAAATGCAGGACCTACTCAAGCAACCACATGCAATTATGCGAACCAAGATTGTAAAATTGGTCCAAAGATTAGAGGAAAATATGATACCTTTATATTAGTGCTACTGTCATCTAATATTACAATAGAGACAAAAAAATAACACATAACTCAGAGAAGCAGCGTAGAGGCAACTCTATGCTTTCCTCCATTATTATGTGGAACAGAAATCTATCAGAACCATAGAGATATGTGGACACAAATTCCCTGGCATTAATCACGGTATAAAGATGAAATGCCTAACTAAAAATACAACAAGACATATAGCTTTATAGCATCCTAGCCTTTACACGATTCTTTATTGACAATTGGATTTTACAATGGCTGTCAACCTAATGCAACCCTCCTCCTTTATCCCAGCTTTGGGACGGCAATGTCTACCCCAAAAATGTGGCCTGAATAAAAATACAAAGTAAGAAATATAAATTTGAGGGATACGTAGCCAACATTTTCTGCAGTAGTCAACAAATGCAGCAGAGTTTCTCCAACAGTCATGGCAAGTGGTGCAAGGGAATTGCTTCTTTGAATCCACCAGGTACACCCAAATCATCGAGTACTCGAGGATGAGGACAGAAGCAAATGAGAGAACAAATATAGGCCACAACTTCTGAGTAGTGTGCCGAGGTGCAATTATACAGAGGGCAAGTACTATTATATAGAGCAAAGAAATCGAATTTAAGGTAGCAAAACTAGCCAGAAGCAATGCAATCATATTGATCTCGAGGCCGAAGAGAGTGAATGCATTCTCAATCCAAAATGTTGCACACATTTTCAGGGTGCTCATTTGAATATCAAACCTCTCCTTTCTCCAAGAATAATCCACTTAAAACTGTCCTTTGAGCCTCCCCAAATGTGTCTAAATGATTTATACTGATTCCGGTTGTCTTCCCAGACTTCAGTATTAGTATCAAAAGATGGACATGAGTTGCTCATTGGTCCCTTTTTCTTCATCATAAGTGGGCTGGTTTCTGCTGCAGGTTCTCTCTCTTCCACATTTACAGGACATAGTTTCTAATAGAATATTAGATAAATTAGAATCAGGTTAAGAAAGAAATACCCTTTCTGATTGATTTTGTGTATATCCTTTTCCTTTTCCATATCTGATTCTGCCTTGTATACCCTTTGTACTTAGTAT
>JAULKJ010000008.1:7833441-7846281 GCA_032355405.1 Rubia balearica
TTCCATCTTCTGGGCACCATTGCCCCATTCATAGATTCGAGGACATAGCTACCTCTCAGATATGCTTCCACCACTTTTTAGGGATCTTCTCAGTTGGCAGCTAGTTATCCTTCAGGCTCACGGAAACTCTTCTCATTTTCCCCATCACTAGATCTCCCGGATTGAACACTACCTTTTTTTAATCTTGTATCATAGTAGTGCTTGACCCTTTCCTTTACCTTAGCTTCATGCAGGGATACCAAATCTTGTTTTTCCTTCACCATATTGAGGTCTAAACACCAATTTTCCTCATTAACCATCTCTTCTGAGGTTACCATCAACCTCGGATTTAGAACTCCAATTTCTCCTCGGGTCACTACTTCCAAGCCATACACCAAGCTATAGGGTGTTTCACCAGTGGCAGAAGATTTAGCTGTCCGGTACACCCACAATACACTGGGATTTCACATATCCAGTTCCCTTCAGCCCCCTCGAGCCTAGCTCGATACCATTCACTATTATCCATTGGTTACCTCTACCTGACTCTTGGCATGTAGGTGGTAAACTGTTGTTACTCTTTGTCTAATTTTGTATTCATCACATCACTCTTTAAACGGATCTAGGGAAAACTCCTTCCCATTATCTATGATTATTATCCTCAGGATCCCAAAGCGGAAAACAATATTCTTCCAACAAAATGCAACGATTGTTTTCCCCTTTGTATTTTCCAAAGGCTCAGCTTCGACCCACTTAATGAAATAATCGACAACCAAAATAAGATATTTGAACTTCCAAGGGGCTTCCGGGAAAGATCCTACCAGATCAATCTCCCATTTGTTGAATGACCATGAACTGTGGATGCTCGTCATCTCTTCCTGGGGAATGTGAATTAGAAGGGCATGCTTCCTACATTGGTGGCATGCTTGTATGTACTTGTTCGCGTCATCAAACATCATTGGCCAATAATACCTTGCTCGAATGAGTCTCATTGCCACTGAACGAGCCCCCTAGTGGCTACCACATATGCCTTCATGAACCTCTCTTATCAGGTCATTAGCCTCGTAAGGGGTGATACATCGAATCAAAGGTTGTAGGTGTCTCATTTGGTATAAAATTCCACCTTGTAACACATATCTCGAAGCCTTTAGTCTTATCTTCCTGGCTTCAGCCTCATTTCTTGGTAAAACTCTTTCTCGAAGGTAGCTTACTATGTTAGTCATCCATTTTTTCTCCTCCTCGATAGCTATCACCATTGGTTCCTCAAAATAATTTCTGCTTAGGGTTTCCATAAGCAACTTTCTTTGAGACTGAGTTCCTAAATATAAGGAGGCAAGATTACTTAGAGAATCTGCTTTATGATTTTCTTCCCTCGGCACCTATGTTAAAGAGTAGGACCTGAAACCTTTCAAAAGTTGTTCTAGAATTTTTGAATACTTTGGTAAATTCCGTTCCCTGACCACATACTCCCCATTAACCTACTGAACCACTATTTGAGAATCACTATAAACTTCCAGTTTCTCCACCTTCAATTCTTTAGCCAATCGCAGACCACTTATAAGAGCTTCATACTCAGCTTCATTATTTGTGGCCTTAAACACAAAGTACAACGCATACGGGTAATCTCTGCCATCGGGACTAGTGATTAGTACTCCAGCTCCGTTTCCTCCTGAATGCCTACATGCAACTTCCATACTTCTCTTCTATCAATAGCCTCCTCCCCCATGTCACTTTCAAGTTGGATTGGTTCCAAGGTTTCCACTATGAAATCCACGAGTGCCTGACCCTTGATGGAAGTTCTTGGCTGATATTGAATATCACGTTCTCCTAAGTCCACTTCCCATATCATCATTCTACCCAAAGCCTCCGGTTTAAAAAAAGCCTAATTAGGTAGTTGGCAAGCAATACTATCGTATGCCCTTGGAAGTAGGGACGCAACCTCCGTGCTGCATGCATTAAAGCTAAAATTAGTTTCTCGAGAGTTGTATACCTCATCTCCGGCCCTTGTAAGACTCAACTCACATAGTAAATGAGGTGTTGCTACCTTTTCTTCTCCTTTACCAGTACTCTATTAATTACCAAGGGTAAGGAAGAAATGTATAGGAACAATGCCTCATCATTTTCAGGTTTCATAAGGGTGGGTAAAACCCTCAAATGCTCCTTCAACTACTTGAATACTTCCTCACACTTCTCCTTCCACTCAAACATCTTGGTCCTTAGGAGTACATCAACGAAGGGTAGGTGTTTCGCTATCTCCTTCAAGAGGAATCTACTCAAGGCTGCTAGAGACCCTGTAAGTTTCAGTACTTCCTTCAACGTTAAAGGACTCCTCATTCTCATCAAAGCTTCTAGTTTCTCAGGGTTAACATCGATACCCCTCTCAAAAACCATGAAACCTAAAAAAAAATCAATCCCTACACCAATAACACACTTAGCAGGATTTAACTACAGATTCGCCCCTCGAAGCTTCTTGAAAGATTCTTCTAAATCTACCAAAAATTCCCCATAACTACATCTCTTCACGACCATATCATTAGCATAAATCTCCACTTTTTTCCAATCTATTCTTTAAACAGTTTATCCACCAATCGCTGATAAGTAGCCCCAACATTGTTAATTCCAAACGGTATCTTCTTATAACAATAAGTGCATGTATCAGTGATAAACGTCGTCTTCTCCTTATCTTTCTCTGCGATCAATATATGATGATACCCTTTATGTGCATCGAAGAAGGCCAAAACTTGGTATCCCTTGATAGCCTCTACCAACTTATCAATCGGAGGCAAGAGATAACTATCATTGGGGAAACACCTGTTCAAATCAGTAAAGTCTATGCACATTCTCAAGGATCCACCTTGCTTCAGCACCATGACTGGATTAGCCAACCACTATGGGTAGAACACTTCCTTGATGACGTCAGCTTTTAACAACTTCTCTATTTCTTCTTTCATAGTTTCAGCCCCCTAGGAGCAAAGACCCTACTCTTCTGTTCGATCGGATTAATAGAAGAATCTATGTTCAATTCATGCACCGCTATGTTCGAGGACACTCCTGTGGTGTCAGGAGTACTCTATGAAAATACATAGTTGTGTTCTTCCAATAGTTTACTTAGTTCTCCTCTAATTTCCTCGGCCATCAACCTTCCTACAACCACTTTCCCAAGATCTCGAATGGGCCTTTGTATTGTATCTGTCAGACTAACTTCCCCATGCACTAAAGCCACATCTCTCAGTTTCCTGGTTTTTCTAACCACCGTAAGATTACAACTTCTAGTTGTAGTCTGATCTCCTCGAATAGAGGCTATTCCCTTTTCGGTTGGAAATTTCATCATCATGTGATATGGTGTCCTTCCTAGAATCACATAATAGGGCGAGTATGCGTCAATGACCGTAAAATTGCAATCTATCATTACTTATCTCCATCAGATACTCGAACCGACAAAGTTATTTCTCCCAAAGAAAATATGGTGTTGCCAGTAAAACCATATAAGGGCGAGTTTGTCTTCTTCAAACTACCTCATCTTATATCTAGCTGATCAAACAATCGACAAACATTAATTCTACTCCACTTCCATCATCAATGGAAACTTTTTTCACCAAGTAATTCCCTATCACTGTCGAAACCACCATGGGATCTGCATGTGGAGTATGGTCTGGGACTGCATCTGCCTCAGAAAACGTTACTGTTTCATCCTTCTAAAACTAATTATTGAAAGGTTCTCATGCTGGAACCTTTCGAGCATGAGACTTCACGATAGTATTCAAATACCTTTCTCCCACAATTCCATCAATCACATTGATCACTTGTGAATTGGAAGATTATCATCGTTTCTGTTTTCCTGATTGCCTCCACGTTGTTCCTCCAGTCTTTCCTCTCTTCCTTCCTATCCTCGAATCACTTGATCTTGAGGTCTCATGTCTCCTCTACCTTCATTATTCCTCCTGTATTACTGTCATTCCTTGCATTCATTTGTGGGTCTTGGGTGTCCTGCGTAATTATATCAAGGTCTAGCATTTCAAAACTGTCCCTATCTTTCGCATCTCTCGATTTCCATATTTAACTGAGCACAATCATTTATGTCGTGGCCATAATCTCGATGATGATCGTAATATAAATTCATTGTCATTCTAGCCCTCATGACATTCTGAGTGTTCTGCATAGCTGAAGGCAGTCGAATCATTCCCCTATGTATGCTTAGAATCTGTGCCAAAGATCTCCACGTGGAAATTGGCAACATAGGCGTATACCTCTCGAAGTTAGGCCGGACTACCTCTATCAGCTTTTTCCCTCGAAGGTCACCTCATTTTCCTGACTTATCGCCCAAACTCTCTCTTTTTTTGTGGCTTCTTCTACCCTCGAATATTGCTCAACTACCCCTTGAAGCTTTTGGAGCGTTCAAGGGGTATTTGTACTTAATTTCTTGTACAACTCCAAATCATGCATCCCCAATAGATATCCTTGAATCACTTCATTTTTTGTGGTGTCTACCACCCCCAAACTTTCATCTACATATCGGTGGTAGAATGTCTCTAAGCCTTCTCCCACTTTCTACTTAGTCTGATAAAGCTCCAATAGGGTCTTTGTAATTTTTTCTTCTTGGCATGCTGGATTAACAGAACCTCACTAAAGTCCCTATAGGAATTCGGGGAGCCTCTAGGTAGCTTATTGAACTACTTCTAAGCCTTTCCTCGAAGATAGCTCCCAACCAACTTACACGTCAACCTTTCCTCAAAATATCTTGATTTTATCAGGCTTATGAACGTCTGAATAAACTCTCGAGGGTCTGTCTCGCCACAATAAGTAGGAAGTCCTTCCGGTGGCTTTACGTCCACTAGCTACGAATCCCCGTTATCAATGAATGGCGATCCAACGACTTAACCCATCATGCCAATTAACCTATCTAACTCTTTTTTTTACAAATCTCCAGTATCTATGGTTAATCCCTGCTGCCTAGCAACTAAATTCAGCCCATGCTCATTTCCTCCAAATTGCATTTGATACACTGGCTTAGTACCCATGTAACCAGAGTTCACCCAAGGTTGCATACCCCCCTGGATAGATCGTCATTTGCCCATAAGGTTATAAGGTCCCTGACCAGTTGCTATGTTTCCATATTCTTGAACTCCCAAAGATGTCACCATCCCATATCCCGTCTTGGCTCCTGGGATAGTGACCGTTGAGGTTGTTTGAGCCAATGAGGGCATCGAATACAACACCCCCTGTGTGTGATCCGAAAATGAAGGCTAAGCTCGTGCCTAGAATGCTTCTCCTACATATCCTGGGTAGGGGTAAGTTGTCACGGGCTAAGATACCAACCTTGAAGTTAAGGCCACTGGCATTGATGGTACCATATCTCTCTCTAGGTGCTCATAGGTCTCAGGGAGGAGTACTCGATATCCTGCAGCCTTTAAAGCGTGTGCCACCTGCGTCAAGTTCTGCTGTGATCCAACCACTCCCAGGGTTTGATTCCTTTGGATGGTTCGTCCATATTCTTCCTGTAAGAATCACAAGAAACTTCTGTGAACAGTCAATTTTCACATTCTGGATAGTGCCAGCATTTCCAACTCCTTGCTCCATATTAACCTCCAGGCGTCTCAAGGGGCCTCTACAAGATTCGGCTCACTCGAAGCATGTATCCTTTCATGTACAGCAGTCGAGATGTTCATTGCTCCCGGTTCAACTACAGGTGCTCGAACCTTATCGGGCTCGACACTCTGCAATTCTTGAGGATTCGCCATGTCACTCTTTCTCGACTATACTTCTTCACCATTCCATGCAATATGGGAAAAGGAAACTCATGAACCAGTATCTAAAGGACAGAAAGAGTAACGAAGACATTCATTTGCGAGGGAAACAAAGGAATACCACCTCAACCAACAAAGTTAAGGTATATTTTATGAAAGCTCGATGAAGTAATAGTGTTTATATATGCATCACACACCCAAAGAATATATAAGAAATAGCCATTGACAAAGAAAAGAAAAAACTCCATTAGATTTGTAAAGGAAACTCAATTCATAACCAGTTGATTGCTCAAAATATGGCAGCAGCTGCAACCAATTTTTATCCAACTGAAATGGTGCAAGAGAAAGATGGTGACACCATTCTTCTTTATGTACCCGGTAACAGTTATCTCAATTCTATCTTACTGATCCCTCGGTCTCAACCCACTCACCAATTTAACTATTCATTTAGTCAAAATTACTTAACTTTGATCTTAAAATTAAATTAATAAGTAATTAAGTTAATTAGGATACTGGCGTATATGATCTTGTTAAATTAGTGATAGCATGTATTTTCAACATAACAACTTTTTACAAATAATTAGAGATATTAATAATCTAACTTTTGTTTGAGTCAACTGACGAAAGTTGAGGTGTACAGAATTGGTCGAAACATAGGGATAGCTTTTTTAACCTATTCTTCATATCTACCATTACCATTGAAAATCTTATAGAAAAACCATTGATATGAACGGTTGAAAGGTAGAGAGAAAAGCTCTGAATTCATTTATGTTCATCACACAAAACATATGATCCAACTTATTTACAAAGAGAGGAAAGATCCTCTTTTATACAGCAAACGAAAAACAGAAAGCAAAACAACTAACCGACTTGGTCTTGGCGGGAAAAACTAAAACAAGCTTTACTTAACAAAACGACACCATTAGATGCGTTTCACATGAAACGACAAGTGAATGGTGCGTTTCATTAAACCGCCAAGACAAACATCAAAAACACCTCCACCGACTTCATAAAGAGATCAGTTTCTGTAGTGATCAACTTCTGATTCTGATCACTACTCTTCATTCTTCCACCTCCCTTTTCTTCGCTTTTACCGGCTCGACCGACTTCCCTCTCCTCGACACCAAAGAAGAGAGGAAGCGGGGTTTCGAAGCCCCTTCCGACAAAAAAGTATTCTTTTGTTTGGATTTGATCAGCAACATACAAGGTTGAACATAGGCAGCAATAACAAAGCGAGCTCTTGCAACCAAGCGAGAACCCCTTAAGAGTTTCAAATTGACTATGGTCTCTTTGAAAAGAAATAACTTTAAGATATTCAAGTTTGCAAATTGATATACCAAGCATTTTCAATCTCAGAAGAGCAGAGCGAATTGATTTGCGGTGGGGACAACGAGAATGTCAGTGCAGGAGACCGTGTTTTTTGCATGCCAGCTTTAGCGTCGTAGAAGCCGTCGCCAGGGAGGGAGAGGTTGATGTCGGCGTCGCGCTCTAACTTGTTGAAGGTGGAGGAGCTGATGTGTACATAGGCTGCGAGGGGTTGCTTGAGCATATTAGCAAATAGCAAATGACGTACGGTGGAGTCGGAGCTGCTGTGCCTCGATCGGTAGACTGCCGACTTGGCGGAGTTGCTAGCTTTGTTCGAACATGGCTGGAGGTAGGGGTCTGGAGCTGTTGCGGCTTATGGAGGTTTCGCCGGAGGTGATGGCAGAGCTGAACTCACTACGCCAGAGGTGGTGAGAGGAGCTTCTTCGCTGGAGTTGTAAGTTTCTGGAGAGGCACAGGAAATCGAATAAAGGCAGAGGAGTGAGTATTGAATGTGTGTGGCTAGGGTTTTCTCACTTTTGGCAAAATTCATTTAACTTCAAAATTGCTCCCTACTCCCTTGCCTTTTGAAATTGTGCAATTTCTCTACATTTTTTAATGTCAAAATATGCCAATGTCCATAGTTCTCTTCATTTTTGCAATCAGCCCCCCTGCACAAAATTTTGGATACTGCATAAGAAATCAGCACATTAATATAAATTTCAATGTAATCATGCAAGAACAATTCTTTCTCTTGTTTTGCATTTTTCTTTTTTTTAAATACAAGCAAAGCAACTAAAAATTATAACTAAGAAAAATACAAAAGAAAATAAAATCAAAAGAAAATCAAAACAATTTGGGCTGCCTCCCAGTAGCTCCTTTGTTTATAGTCTGTGGCTCGACTCTCATGTGACGCTCATGATCAGATGTTAGGCACAATGGAATTACTTCCACTAATGCCACGTGAAAAGCATCATAGTACGGCTTAAGGCGATGACCGTTTACGAGAAATGTCTTTTCTGTGTCTATGCTCTTATCTTTTCCATGCTTACGCGCTTCTGGAAAGGACTCTTGAATCAGCGTACCATCTTCTTGATCAATCGACTTAAATGGTCTTCCTCATAATTTTCTGCACCTTTCTTGTCACTAACCTTCCAATCAAATTCATGCAACAATAAAATACATTAGATCAACCTCGGTTTAGATTCTTTTTTCACAAATAGGTACTTTAAGGCTGAATGATCCGTATAAACAATTATCTTGGAGCCTAGGAGGTAGGATATGAATTTCTCAAACGCAAATACAATTGCCAAGAATTTTTTACCTTTTGCACTTAGGTCCCTCCAAGAAATTTGGAATTGTCGAATCGCAAAATTGGAAACACCAAAATTCAATTGAATACTATATGATTGCGACTTTGCAATTTGGGCATGTATGGGTGTATGGAAGGGCCTCGAAAGTCAACATTGATTACTTGTACACAATTTTAGAAAATTATACTATGGCCCAAAATTGTGTTTCCCCGATATGCATAGCTCCAAAATACATGATTTTTGTTATTCTTACCTAAATATAAAAATATTAAATAATATATTCTTTTGGTGAATTGAGGGAAAGCGCTAGTAGATGTTCTAGAGTAACTTAGAGTTGATCACATAGAAGTAAGGAAGAGAAATCGGAAAGGATTGCAGATATGTTCTTGTGTCCGATCGATGATAAATATTCCGTTACATATTTGGAAAATAAAATATTCCGTTCGAGCGGATTTCAATTTGGAGTTACGAGTAAAGTTTTTACTTTTTGCACTTAGGTTGCTACAAGAAATTTGGAATTGTCGAATCACGAAATTAGTGACACCAAAATTCAATTGAATAATATGCGATTGAGACTTTGCGATTTGGGCATGTACGGATGAATGGAAAGGCCTCGAAAGTCATCATTGATTATTTGTACACAGTTTTGGAAACTTATAATGTGGCCCAAAATTCTGTTTCCCCATTATCCATTGCTCTAAAATACATGCCTTTTCTTATTCTTACCTAAATATAAAAATATTAAAAAATATACTTTTATGGTGAATTGTGGGAAAGCGCTAGTTGATGTTTTGGAGTAATTTAGAGTTGATTACATAGAAGTAAGGAAGAAAAATTGAAAAGGATTAATGGGAGGCTATCGCCGTGCCTCTCAAAGAAAGTACTTATTAGCCCTAATTGCAGCTATACTACTTGAAAGTAGATAGTAGCAAGTCGGGGACGTCCACAGAGAAGAGGGATATTCCTAAGCGTTTACACATATAAGGGTGAATATAGGCCCAGATATAGCTATATACATATACATATACTCCATCCGTCCCTTTTTTCTGTCTTACTTGAATAGTGTTCAATAAAGTTGATGTTGTTTGAATGGTAAAAAACTATAGATATATAAATATGAAAATTATCGTGTGAAATATCACTGCATTCATCTTAACACATATTTTAGAATATATAATTTTTATAATTTATTATTATACAAAAAATAAGATATTAAAATTAAAAAAATTATTAATAAATAGTATAAAAAGAGGAATTAAGACAGAAAAAAAGGATAGAGGGAGTACCTGAAACTCGGTCATAAACATCAGCCCCGGATTCTCCCACAGGAAATCGAAAAAAGAAGCCCCCGTATCTTTCTCTTGCCTTGAACAGCTCCTCACTATCCTTTTCCTCCACAAAATTCCCACTGCTCTGTTCCCTGAGCCGGCAGTCCTCTCGAACTCCGAGAACACGATCACCGGGAAATGCCCGTAGAATCTGCTCCAAAGTTGACCTCGCCCTCTGGTAAGGAGACACGTAGAAGTAGGTATACCATTTGTCTGATTTGCCGTGGTCGGAAATCACATCCACAAGGTTGAGCCCAGCTTCTCTGGCCTGCTCCATGCCACGTTCGGTTAACGGGATTTTGTGGTCGGGAGTAGTCTTACGGACATTCACATCGGTGTTTCCTGTGCTCTCGCCGTGGCGTACTAGGATGATGCGCTTCGGTCTTCGGATCATCATCTCGGACGTATTCATGTTTTTGGATATTGTGCAAATAAATGTTGTATGTGCAATGATGTATAGTTATATATGATGAAATCTTGCTAGCACTCTAGCAGTCCGGATTAACACTCTGTGTGGAGGTTGTTGAAATATATGGAATGGTGTTTGTGGTGGGCGGAGGTGGGAAGGTTCGAAGAAATTAGCTGCGGGTGTAAAAAATTGCTTTCAAAAGGAAAGGACAGAGGAACCTTATCTTTATCTTTATCGTCCACCGGTTGCCATTCCAAAAATATATTAAACGTGTTAAGTGGAAATCTCATTGATTGTATTCGTAGAGAGTGAACCTTTTTAAAGTCCAACAACTCAATCACTAATTACATTGACCAATTCAATTTCCAACACCCCCACTCAATCGAACCGTCAGATTGTCTGAAGCGTAAATATCTGCCAACTGAAGAGACGAGGACACGTGACTAACTCTGAGCTTGCTTGTAGCAATCAGTTCCCCGACAAAGTAATAGTCAATGTTGATGTGCTTTGTAGCTATGCCCGTTTAGAGCTACCAGATTTCGAGCCAAGAAAATTATATTATTGTTGTCGCAAAGTAGTAATGACGATCCAACCAACTGGAACCAGAGATCACGAAGCAAATGAGAGATCCAAATCACCTCAACAACAATGTTGGTGAATCGTCGATATTCCAACTTCGAACTCGAATGAGAGAGTGTGGGCTGCTTCTTGGTACTCCAGGAAACCAAGTTGCCACCCAAGAAAATCGAAAAGACGTAGGTCGAACGTCAATTTTCCAAGCAACGGGCCTAGTCAGCATGAGAATAAGCCATGACCTCAGAATAGCAATCAACGAAGGTAAGCCCGTGATGAAGAGTACCACACACATAGCGGAGAATGCGATTGACAACAGCAAATTGTTGCTCATGAGGATCCTGAAGGTACTTGATGACAGAATTGACCGCAGAAGCCAAGTCAGGTCGTGTGATAATTAAGCACTGAGCACGACTAATTAAGGAGAAATAGAGAGTCAGATTCCCGATCAGATCACCGATACTGTTACGGAGCTAAGACAGCGGAACAGAAGGGGTGGACACGGAAGAAACATCGCTCATTCCAACACGATGAAGTATGTCGAGAGCATACTCGGTCTGCCCCCAAAACATACTAGAGGAAGTGGCGCGACCTCTAACCTAAGAAAGTAGCTCAAGGACCCCAAACCCTTAATCAAAAACTCACAATCAGTCCTAGCAATAAAATTTTGAATCGCCACACCATTATTTCCTATTAAGATAATGTCATCCATATAGACAAGGGGGCATAGCAGCGTATAACCCTGGGAGAAGACAAACAGGGACGAATATGCCCCAAAAATAAGTGTTGAATATGTGGAACCAAGCTCGAGGAGACTCAGTCTTTTAAAGACAACATACATGATCTGGTCGAGTAGGGTCCGTGTAGCAGACAAGCGGAGCCATGTAAACAAGAGTGTCAAGAACACCATAAAAAAGTATTCTTGACATCAAATTTTGCGTCCAATCAACTACGCTTCCTAGCGGCTAACTGAAGGAGTCGAAATAACTCTAACTCCACAAAACCCTTTATTTTTTACTCGAAAAATTCGAATCGAAACACAGACCATCAGTGATGTGCAATCTTCTTTTCCAAAATCTCTTCTCGTTCTTCTCAATTTGTAAGTTCAAAACTTTCATAATGTGTGTTTTTTCTATGCCTTATGCTCTTAATGGCTGTGTTCGTTTCGGTGATGTTCGGTATTTCGTTTGGCAAAAATGCTTTGTTTTTCTCGTCAAACCCACATAGATAATAGATGCTCTATTTTTCTATTGATGCTTGGTTTCACAGCGAAGATGCGTTGAATTATATGTATTCGTTTGGAATATTGTTTGGCACATAGTTGTCCGGTTCCATTAGGCCATTACTTTACTCCAAACCCA
The DNA here is from genome assembly GCA_032355405.1 of Rubia balearica. NCBI lineage: Eukaryota > Viridiplantae > Streptophyta > Magnoliopsida > Gentianales > Rubiaceae > Rubia > Rubia balearica. The sequence goes on from JAULKJ010000008.1 coordinate 7,845,448, forward strand.
CATATTGTTTGTTCGTACTCGTTTGGTAATTGGCATACGGTAGTGTAGGATCTATTCATTTTTAAAATATTAGCTTAATCTGCTTAATATGATATCCAAAAGATGTGAAGAGTCTGAAGACGTTAGTTTAATATTATATTTTCTCCTTTATTTTTATTTTTTAACATATGTATTATTTAAAAAAAAATCTGTATGATAGATTATGGAATCATAAAATCAAAGTGGAATCGTTTCTTCTTCAGTACCAATGGAAAGTGATTCTAATCCTATTTTGTGGGATTATATGTCCAAGATAGAAAAAAGTGAAAAATTGGGAGGCACTTGGACATTTCAGTGTAATTTTTTAAAATGAAACTCTATCTAGAAGTTAGTCTAGGGCGAGGGAACATTTACTTCGATTGCCTAGACATGGCATTTCTGCTTGTAAGAAAGTGAGTGTTAAATATGTGGCAGAATTTTGGAGGTTGGAAGATAAGTTTGAAAGTAAAAAGAAAGATTTGGCACCTAAAGACGTTTCTTTGCCAGGTGGTTCATCTCAATCTGCAATAGATTCTTCCACCAAGAAAAGAAGAATGAAGATATCTCTTATTAATAAAGCATTGGATACTTCTTCTCGAGCTTAATTGGATCAAGTAATCACAAGAATATTTTACACTTGTGGCAAGGAATCCATATTACTTGAGGTCCTATACTTTTGCTTCTAGCCATAGTATAGCTGGATATGTGCCTCCTGATTATAATAAATTGCGGACTACATTGTTTCAACAAGAGAAAAGTCATGTTGAGAGATTAATGTAACCATTGAAAGGAACTTGGAGAGAGATTTGTTTTGGG